>PVJD01008690.1:0-69981 GCA_004026545.1 Mormoops blainvillei
GTCTCTGTATTGCCTTGTATTTCAGAATATGCCAGAGCTGCAGGAATCTCCTCAAACTCTCTCTGACCCAGGACCCATCTTTCTCTAAGTACTAGGCATTTGTTTATCTCCTGCTAAATCCTGCCCCTACACACACACACACACACACACACACACACACACACACGGGGATGAGGCAACCACCTCCCCAATGACTCTCATTAAGCTCCACGTGGGAGTGATCCAATGTTCTTAAACTTTGAAGAAGGTGAGGCACTTTCTTCAGCAACTCCCAGGCTGAAAGTTTTGGCCTGTCCCACGACAGCATAGGAGTATATGCTGGAAACGGGCCTCTGAAAGGACAAAGGGGGCAGAAAGGGCTGTTGACTCAGGGCAGCCACAGAAAATAAGGCTAGATGAAAATTCAAAATTACAGGCAGGGAGGGAAAAAAGATCATGGCCTGCAAGATGGCACAAGGAGGGTGTTCTGATGTTGTTTATATAAGTTCTGGGTGGGGAAGGGGAAGGGGGTGGGTGGATGGAGCAAAAGGGGAAAAGGACTCATGGACATGGACAACAGTATGGTGATTGCACAGGGGAGAGGGTATAAGGGGGATAAATGGTAATGGAAAAAATACAATAAAAATATTTTTTTAAATAACAGCATTATTGATCATCACAGGTACAGCACTTAAAAGATAAATGCTTACTAATCATGTAATGAGCTTACAAACAATAATTATTTGGTATTTTATAATACTCAAAGCTCTTCCAAATATAGTACTCATGGGTTTCTCACAACCTTAAAGTGACCTCATTATCATTGCCATGTAACAGAAGAAAAGATGTAGGTTAGGTGGGATTCAGTGACCTGGGCCTTCTGCCTTGGTGATAACTGGACTCCTGCCTCATATCCCAAAATTAGACTCTTTCTTTCGGTCTAATGTTGGTACCTAAGGTTTAACCTTTGATCTAGCACCAAATCCTTACCTTAAAGTATGCATACCTAGCAGACTCTAGAATCTGCAGGGCCCTCTGAGGATGAAAGCCTAACTGACCCACAAATAGAAACCTCCATGGCTGAGCTTCTTCCCCAAGGCAGGCCTCCCTGATTCACTGCCTGCAACTTCCTGGGAGCTAATTGGGCTTCTTAGGACCTGCGGATATTCTTAAGCCACCCATCCCTCGCTCCCCATCATTTACTTCCCCCAGTACTAATGGCTTGTCTTGTCTGCAGGGTGTTATCTCAGAATACACACAGTTCTGTGTGCTTTGTTTTTGTTTTGCCTTTTTTCCCCAAGATCAAACAGTGCTGAGTATCCACAATGATATGCATCCCTTTGCCCACCCCAAGTGAGAACTACCCTTCCTGTTACTCCTTCTGATGCTGACTGAGCCAAGCCAATCCTGTCTGGAAATACTGCAATGATGACATTAATGCTTTCATCTTAAAATTCCAGCTCCGAATTAAGGTCCACTCCAAGCCACTTGAAAGCAATAAAAAAGTGAATCGTAAGAAACTTTTTCAGTGAAAAGATGTTCTCCCCACAGTGCAATCCCTTATGATTTTGAAGAACTCTTTTCATAACATTACTTCTCTCTGAGTAAATTTAAAATTTGCCAGATAATAATGTGGTAGGTGCTGCAGGAAACTACAAATATCAGTGAACAACCTTTAATAAGACATAAAAATTCTCAATACGTGTTAGTACTGGTTTCCCATAAGAACAGATATTTCACAAGAAAAAGGGCACAGCCGCCAGCTAATCTTTAGATCAGAGGCAGAGGCACTAAGAGTGTTCTGGCAACTGCACAAAGAAATATCAAAGCTAGCACTTTGTCTTTTGATGAAGTGTTGCCCTTTTCCCCAAGTAATATCTAATTATTAATGCTCTGCCCAAGAATAGTAACACCTATGCCCACGTGATCATTGTTAGGGACCCACGCTCATGTGTGTCATTGTCACAGAGCAGCACTGGCTAATAATTATAAGAGTTTCTCTATTTAGTGAATAAGTAAAAGGTTATTAGCAGAGATATTGTTTTAGGATGCCATTTCCAGATGTGCTAAATAAAACTACCTCTCACCCCAAAGCCACCTTTTCTAATGAACTAATATTAGCACAATTGAGCAACTGGTGGGGGTAAAAATACATGGAGAATCTGAAAATTAAAATCTGAACCTAGTTCCCTTGCTTATATTATGACTGGTATGAACTTGGCTTAAAAATACCACTAAGCCTCAGTATCCTCATCTGTAAAGTGGTTCCATCAGTACTGTTTAGTTTATTGTTATGAGGATAAAATGAGTGAAAGTACATTATAAAGCCTTAGACAAACATAAGTGATAATTATTCTTATATTGACAGTCTGAGACATAGTTTGCAAAGAAGCATAGATGGACAGGGAATTGCTGACAGACCATTGTAAGTCACGAGTTGGGCGGGGCATAGGACGGTTCAGATCATTTCCTGTTCAAAAATTACCATCACAACAGGAATCTTTGGGAAGCAGAGGTAGGTCACATGTTTGAAGAAATAGTTGAGCGCCCCACACACACACACACAAAAATGTCTATCAGTATTAAAGAACTTGAAATTTTATTTTAATAAAATTTCAATATGAATGAATTCCATGCTCTTCTATTATCTCTTACCAAATAAATATATCTGTATGACTAGAAGCAGAATTTTTTTCTGACTATAAAGACAAACCTTTCACTCTTTTGTTCCTTTCATTTGAACCAAAAAAGAAACACAGCAAGCACCCAGACTAAGCAATATATTCCAAGTGCAGGCGTGCACGTGATGCACAAATTCCTATGCAGACATTCAAATTACCTAACTAAACAAAGTCTGCCTACGAGTCCTCCCCAGTTATCAAATATACATCAATACACCCACAGTCACTCATATTTGCACCGTTTACTCTTGCCCCAAAAGTTACGAACAGCTCTAGATATCATATTAACACAAGACTACAGCCTGCCAATAAGTAAAATAAACAGTGAGCATTCTATCACTTACTAGGCACCTGCCCTATGCCAGGTAGAGTAACAATCACTGAGAAGAGAGACATGAACAGTACAACTGGGTTCCCAGGCCTCGGGTAATCCTCTAGCCAGTTGATCCACAAGGCTCATCCTCCAACAGCACCACCATAGTGTGCGCACTAAGGATGGGAGGCTGAGGTGTGGCACTGGGGAGCCCCTTCCCGCTCCTGGGCTCCGGTGACTCCAACTGTGGCCCCTGCTCCCACCTCTTCTCCAGCTCCTAAGCAAAGCTTCCTGTCTTTAGGACGGTCTGCTTTCTGTGCCTAAAAGAGTATCTCCAGATATCCTTTTACCTTCCTTTCTCATGTGAAAATATTCATGAGGTCAAGTGGAAGAAAAAGAAAAAAGCAAGGGAAAGGCTTTGCTGTTTACTGCAAAAGATGCAAAGGGAACAAGAAATTGTTCATTTGTCCGTTCATTAAAGCAAGAGATATTCAGCACCTAAGACTTTCCAAGACTTAGGTAAGTTTCTGGAACCACAAAGATGGCAAAAGACACTTTCTGCTGGAATGTAAGTCTTGGTGCAGTAGTGGGTTGGAGGCATATAAATAAATACAGTGCCACAAGACAAATGTTATAGTGGATGTGCATACCAGGATCAATGGGAGCACTAAGGATGACATCCTCTACTTCCAGAGCTTCCTGAAAGGAAGGACTAAGCTTTACTAGAACTTTGAGGGGAAGATGGAAAATTGGAGGCCAACAGGGGAGGACAGAAGAGTTCTAGGATAAGAAGCATGTGCCAAGGGATAGAGACATAAGAGTTCATGGCCCGGGGACTCTGAACACACAACGTGGCTCTGTGATGGGGAAAGACCAAAAAGAGGCAGGAAAGGTGGGGGGAACCATAACTTGAAGGATTTGAATGTAGAGTATGGGGTTTAGACTTTATTCTTTGAGAAAAGAATTTAAAGCAAGAAAGTGGCCCATTCTAATCTGAGTTTTGGTAATATATTTTTCTGAAGACTATGTAAACAATGGACTGCAAAACGGAAAACAGACTTTGGTTATGAATTTATTACATGAAAATCAGCGCTCATTTATGATTTAAAAAAAAATCTCTCAGCAAAGTGAGAATAGAGGGAACATACCTAAACATAATAAAGGCTATATATTACACAAACATGCTGCCAGCATCATACTCAATGAGCAAACCTACAAGTGTTCCCCTTAAGATCAGGAACAAGACAGGGATGTCTGGTTTCACCTCTCTTACTCAACACAGTACTGGAAATCCTAGCCATGACATTCAAACAATAAGAAGAAATAAAAGGCATCTACATTGAAAAGGAAGAAGTAAAACTCTCATTATTTGCAGATAACATGATAATGAATATAGAGAACACTGTATAGTGTTCTCCACTATAAAGATTCCACTGAAAATCTACCAGAACTGTAAATAAATTCAGTAAAGAAGCAGGATACAAAATAAATATCCAGAAATCAGTTGCATTTTTATATGCCAAAAACAAATTAACAGAAACAGAAATTAAGAAGACAATTCCATTCACAATTGCTCCAAAATAAGAATAAATTCAATCAAGAGTATAAAAGACCTGTATTCACAAAATTGTAAGACACTGGAAAAAGAAACTGAAAAAGACCCAAATAAGTGGAAGCATGTACTGTGTTCATGGACTGGAAGAATTAACATTATTAAAATGTCCACACTATCCAGTACATTCTAGAGATTCAATGTAATTTTTGTTAAGACATCAATGGTGTATAGCTATCATCAATAAATCAACAAACGAGCGTTGGTGAGGATGTGGAGAAAAGGGAACCCTTTTGCACTGTTGGTGGGAATGCAGACTGTTGCAGCCACTGTGGAAAGCAGTATGGAGTTATCTCAAAAAATTTAAAAATGGAACTTATGACCCAGAGATTCCACTTCTGGGGATATATCTGATGAAACTGAAAACACTAATTTGAAAAAGATTATTTACACCCTTATTTACAGCATTATTTACAATAGCCAACAATGGGAAGCAGCCCAAGTGCCCATCAGTAGATGAGTGGGTATAAAAGATGTGGTAGCCCTGGTTGGTGTGGTTCAGTTGGTTGGAGTATTGGCCTGTAAATTGAAAGGTTGCAGGTTTGATTCCCAGTCACGGCACATGAATGGGTTGTGGGTTTGCTCCCCAGTTGGGTTACATGCCAGAGGCAACCGATCAATGTTTCTCTCTCACATTGATGTTTCTGTCCTCTCTCTCCCTCCATTCCCTTCTCTCTAAAATCAATAAAGCACATCCTCAGGTGAGGATAAAGGGTGGGGGGGAGCTGTGGTACATTTACACAGTGGAATACTACTCAGCTATGAAAAAAGAAGATAATCCTACATTTTAGGACAGCATGGATGGACCTGGAGAATATTATTCTAAGTGAAATTAGCCAGTCAGAGAAAGTCAAATACCATATGATTTCATTTATATATGGAATCTAATGAACAATATAAACTAACAAAATAGAAAGAGACTCATAGATACTGAGGATAGCCTGACAGCTCTCAGAGGGGAGGGATTATGTAGGCTGGGTGAAAAAGGTGAAGAAATTAAGGAAAAAGAAAACCACAGACAGACAACAGTATGGTGATTACCAGTGGGAGAGGGAGGTGGAAGGAGGTAGGAGAGCATAAAAGGGAGATAAGTGGTGATAGAAAGAGATTTGACTTGGGGTAGTGAACATACAATACAATATACAGATGATGTATTATAGAATTATTTACCTGAAACCTATACAATTTTATTAACAAATGTCACCCCAATAAATTCAATTTAAAAAAAGAATTTATGACATGAATGGAAATGATGATAGAGGTGAGAAAATAAAAAGTAATAAAAGCATTTGCAAGATCTTTCAGAGATAAAATCAGCAATAATACCTCAAGGTAAAGTGAATGTGGGAAGTGAGCATTAGGTGGAAATAAATAACTCAGAGTTTTTTCTCCAAGGCAAATGATTAAGTTGGAACACCATTAACTGAAATGGGAAAAAATATATATTTCAAGAGAGCAAGTAGTAAAGAGCAAAGATTAAAATCTGGTTTAAAGTTTATTGGGTTTGAAGTACCTGATTCCATCTATCAGCTCTCTAAAAGCAGTTGGAATTATAGGTCTGGAAAATACCAATTGAAGACTTTAATTGGAGCATCATTAGCATAAATGTTTCATGGTTGAGAAAATATATGAGGAAAAGAAGAAAAAATTCCAGGGAACCCCAACTGATAAGTAGGGTGAGTGACAAGTAGGAAGACTCTGTTCTGTAGGCATAGCCATGACTCGTGGGGTTTCTGACTTCTATATGAATATTCTATGCCATAAGACCATCCTCAAAGAGGCCAAATCCTACCCACTAAAAATGTAACTGAACCAAAAGCAGGCTGCAGGTTGTGGTGCCATTTATATCTCTTTTTCTTTTGCTGATCTTATCAACCAAAAGAATTTTAAACGAACATATATTTTGTTGGTGTTTTAATTCATCAGTTGATTCTTCTATTCCTTTGTCAAATAGGAAACTCATTGTTTCACAGTACTGATATAGAGCTACCATGAGTGCCAAAATCTAGTAACCATGGATCACAAGTTGGGGGCAAGGAGAATATATTCCCACCTGGTACACTGAATAAGTTTGAATCAAATTTCAAAAAGATTTGACACCAGTGTAAACCAGAGGAGAAATTTTAATTTTATCTCATTAACAGGACCATCTACATCACGTCCACAAGGATGATGACTCACCCAAAACTTAAACCTAGTCTTAGAACTGAGGCTCGAACTTACAGTGTGACAGTGAGGGTAAAGAAGATGCAAGTACAGACAGCTACACCCTTCACTAGACTTTCTGGTGATTCTCTAGCTGTGTGTGTGCATATGTGTGTCTTACGAGAAGATAGGCAACTATCTCTTTTGAATGATTTCTGCTAAGTCCTGCATGGGGGCCCTTGCAGGTCTCAGATTCTTGTGTAACTAAACATGAGTATTTTACAAATGCAAACACCCCATGTGCTTGGAAACCTTAAGCTATGAGGAAATGGTTGTGAAGATGCACCAGAGAGAAACACTGAGCCAAGGGCAAGCGAGCTACAGCTGTCCTGTGGAACCTCACACCACCTGAACTGTCAGCAAAACAAATGCGACTGAAACGCATGCTTCCATTTGAAAATGTGGCTGACAAAACAGAGCTCTGCCTTGGGCTGCTGAGACAGTGACAAATGAAATGTTGGTTGATTCCCCATTTATTTTATTTTTAAAGCGTTTGCCAATATTGGAACAGCCCTGGTTGTGTTGGACTGCCATGCCGCCAGCAGTGTTGAGATTCCCTTCTCTGTGCTGAGAGGCCCATCCGATCTCAATTACACTGTTCTCCACCTTTCCCAGTAATGACCCAATTAGGAGTGTCTGAAAGTGAATGGGCAAGGATTCAGATTGCCTAAGCGGTAGGTATTATAGTGAATCCATCTGGAAAACATGGCACAGGAGCTCCTAATGTCTCATCACTGGGCACATGGTCAGGCTTTGTCAGGGCAGTTTTGCAGTTCTAAAAGTCTCTTAGTCAGGTCCTCTTGAAATGTAACAAAATGTTTGCAGTGGCTAAAGCAAAGTTTCATGTGCTTCCTGGTTGGAGTCTTCTCATAAAACTGTCCACAAATGAACATTGCTATGCCAAGAAAAATAAAAGCACTTAGTGGAATATTTAGCATTTCTAATGCGAAGCATTTTGTAATTCTCTATTTGCCAAACCTCCCTTGAGAGGAGGTCAGTAATTTTCTCATTATCCTGCTAAGAAAGCAAGTCAGCTGTTGTTCCCAAAGTAACATATGGTCAATCAATATCCGGAATTAGAACACAAACCATTCTCATTCCAGCGACCATACTAAGCCAACAACTAATTTGGGTGCAAGATTATTGTAAGTTTTGGAGGTACCCAATATAATGAAATCATTCACCGGTGACAGGATGTGCATATTAATAAAGTCAGAAAGAAAATGAATTCTCCATTGCATTTAGAGCCAAACATTTGTTCATTTGAGCTTTAGAAGTTTCCTAATAATGCATGAGTTGAAGGAAGGAAAGGGAAATAAGTAGAGGGGGGAGAGAGAGAGAGAGGAAAAGATCATGTCAGACAAATTTCAAAATAAAAATAGATTCTGAACACATATGAAATTAGTTTAGTCATTTCTTTAACAGTTCTCTACCTATCACAGGAAAAAGGATAAAGATTTCAGAACACCTCACACAAAATATTCTGAATAAAATATGACAATGTCATATCATGAATTTAGTCTCCAAAGGGAATATATCAAAAAAAAACAAAGCATCTTATTTTGTTACTCTGACTCGGAGTAGCAGGATTGTCAAGATGTAATTTTAAGTCAATACTGAGATATTAAGAAAAAAACTTTAATCTGTGATGCCAAAGACTCATACACTTCCTCTGACCCATTTTCTTTCTTATAAAGGACACATAGACAAAGCCTAAAGGGAGTAGGATCCAGGGTTGGAGGTGGGGATTGGAGGGGCTGGGGGGAGTGGAGGAGGAAAAATGGACTGAACTGTACTTGAACAACGATAAAAAAAATAAAATAAAATAAAAGAGATAATAGAAAAAAAGAATAAAGGCTTTACAATCAGGGAAAAAAAGACTTTTATTCTTATTTGTCATTTAAGTTTGTAAAAATATATATCACTACACTGTTACTGATGTTACCCTTGAGTGAATTTTTATCTTTTCTTTGTCTTGTGTCTTGTCAGTCTAGTGAAGTTCTATTGTAATCCACTGGGTTGAGATCCAGTATAATCCTATTTTCCACAAAACCTTTAACATTTCACATGCATATTTATTAGAAATTAACTGAGTACAAAACAAAAAAATCCAATAGTAATATTTCAAAAACAACCATACTCTCTTACTTAGATGATTCTTTTTTAAAAAGTCAAGTACTCCAAAGTCATCAAGTCATACACATTATATACAGCATTTTGTATTTCAATCATACCTCAATAAAATGGTTTAAAAAATTTTTTAATAATATACATGGTTCAATACTAAATAAATAGATAACATTTTTAAAATCAAATGACATCTATCAGTTGCAGGGATGGATAGGACAAAGGTTGTTTTAAGTGAATCCTCTAATAACTTTCCATATTATTATGAAAAAAACTCATATCACCTAGTTCGATATTTTTAAAAGATTCATATTATTTTTAGAAATTACCTAGTTGATTTTTTGAAATGAACCTTTTAATTTATTTGGGGGCTTAGAGAGACTGGCTATATATTATCTCATATTCCTTGATGCATAATAATTTTTCCCAATTTAAAGAGGTATCTTTATCTTCATCACCCCGAGTGCATTTAATTTAGACCACAGCTATCACCACTCTTTATTAAAAAAAGAAAACTTGATTAATGGAAACTGATACAGTCTTATTAGCTGGAGTTTCACAACCAAGAATGATGTATGATGGCAAAAAATAAAAGATGATTTTATTTTCTTCTAAAAACTAAGAGTATCTCCTTCAAGATTTGCTCTCAGCTGACCTGTAGATGCTGGTTCTGTACACACTGATCTGAGTGTCATTCTCAGATTCTAGAAGACTTAGGTGTCATGATCATGTATGCAAATACTGACTCTGCAGTTGCTTTCCTCAGTTTGAACTAATCTTTTTTAACCTGTAAATCCTTTGTTTAGTTTTTTTTTATTGTTGCTCAGTATAGTTGTCTCCATTTTCCCCCTACCACTTTCCCCTGACTCACCCACACCCACCTCCCACCCTCAATCCTAACTCCCTCTGGCTATGTCCATTGGTCCTTTACACGTGTTCCTTGATGACCTTTCCCAATTTTTGCCCCATTATCCATCTCTGTTCTGATCTGGTTACTGTCAGCTTGTGTTTTATTTCAATATTTCCACTTATATTTTGGTTGTTTGTTTCTTTGTTGATTAGATCCCACTTATAGGTGAAATCATATGGTATTTGTCTTTCACCACCTGGCTTATTTCACTTAGCGTAATGCCCTCCAGTTCCATCCACGCTGTCTCGAAGGGTAGGAGCTCCTTTTTTTTTGCTGCATAGTTTTCCATTGTGTGAATGTACCACAGTTTTTTGATCCACTCATTTACTGTTGGGCACTTAGGTTGCTTCTAGCACTTGGCTATTGTAAATTGTACTGATATGAAGATTGCAGTACAAAAATTCTTTTGAATTGTTGTTTCAGGATTCTTAGGGTATAATCCCAGCAGTGGGATTGCTAGGTCAGAGGGCAGTTCCATTTTTAGTTTTTTGAGGAAATTCCATGCTGTTTTGCACAGTGGCTGAACCAAACTGCATTTGCACCAACAATGTACTAGGGTTCCCTTTTCTCCACATCTTCATCAGCACTTATTATTTGTTGATTTGTTATGATGACCATTCTGACTGATGTGAAGTGGTATCTCACTGTGGTTTTAATTTGCATCTCTCTGATGGCTAGTGATGCTGAGCATCCTTTCATGTATCTCTGGACCCTCTGTATGTCCTCCTTGTAGAAATGTCTGTTCAGGTCCTTTGCCCATTTTTTAATTGGATTGTTTGTCTTCCTGAAGTGGGGTCACATGAGTTCTTTATATATTTGGGAGATCCAACTCTTGTCTGAGGTATCATTGGCAAATATATTTCCCCATACGGTCAGTTCCCTTTTCATTTTGCTGATGTTTTCTTTAGATGTGCAGAAGCTCTTCATTTTGATTTATTTATTCTTTCCTTTGTGCCCCTTGCTTTAGGGGGCTTGTCGGTGAAAATATTGCTGCATAGAATACCTGAGATTTTCCTGCCCATGTTCTCCTCTAGGACTTTCATGGTGTCGTGACTTATATTTAAGCCTTTCATCCATCTCGAATTTATTTTTGTATATGATGTAAGTTGGTGGTCAAGTTTCATTTTTTTGCAGGTAGCTGTCCAGATCTCCCAACACCATTTGTTGAAGAGGCTATTTTTACCCCATTTTATGCTTCTGCCCCCTTTGATGAATATTAATTGACCATATAGATATGGGTTTATTTCTGGGCTCTCTAATCTATTCCATTGGTCTACATGTCTGTTCTTATGCCAGTACCAGACCGTTTTGATTACAGTGTCCATGTAATATAGTTTGATGTCAGGTATTCTGATTCCCCCAACTTTGTTCCTCTTTCTCAAAATTGCTGCAACTATTTTGGGTCATTTATGGTCCCATATAAATTTTTGAAATGTTTGTTCTATATATGTGAAATATGTCATTGGTATTTTAATAGGGATTGAGTTGAATCTATAAATTGCTTTGGGAAGTATGGACATTTTGATGATGTTAATTCTTCCAATCCACAAACATAGTGTATGCTCCCATTTATTTGTGTCTTCCTTAATTTTTTTCTTCAGTGTTCTGTAGTTTTCTGAGTACAGGTCTTTAACCTCCTTGGTTTAAGTTTATTCCCAGGCACTTTATTTTTCCTGGTGCTATAGGAAATGGGACTTTTCCCTGATTTCTGATTCTGATATTTCCTTGCTGGTGTACAAAACTGACTTTGATTTCTGAATAGAGACTTTGTATCTCACTGCTTTACCAAATTCACTCATTAAATCAAGTAGTTTTTTAGTGGAACCTATAGGGTTTTCTGTGTATGCTATCAGCATCTGCAAACAATGACATTTTTACTTCCTCCTTTCCAATTTGGATGCCATTTTTTTTTCTTGTCTGATCACAGTGGCTAGGACTTCCAATAGTGTGTTGAACAGTAGTGGAGAAAGTGGACATCCTTGTCTTGTTCCTGACCTTCGTAGAAAAGCTTTTAGTTTTTGCCTGTTGAGTGTGATATTGGCTAGAGGTTTCTCACATATGGCCTTTATTATGATGAGGTATGCTCCCTCTACTCTCACTTTGCTGAATGTTTTATCATAAATGCATGCTGTACCTTATTAAATGCTTTTACTGCAACTATTGATATGATCATATGATTTTTGTCTTTCCTTTTGTTTCTGTGATATATTATGTTTATTGATTTGCAAATATTATAACATCCTTGCACCCCTGGGATGAATTCCACTTGATGGTGGCATATGATCTTTTTAATGTATTGCTGGATGTGGTTTGACAATATTTTGTTGAGGATTTTAGCATCTATGTTCATCAGCGATATTGGCCTCTAGTTTTCATTCTTTGTTGTGTCTTTATCTTGTTTTGGGATTAAGATGATTTTGGTCTCATAAAAAGAATTTGGGAATCCTCCCTCCTCTGGGATTTTTTTGGAATAGTCTGAGAAGGATAGGGGTTAGCTCTTCCTGAAATGTTTTGTAAAATTCTCCTGTGAAACCATACAGTCCAAGGATTTTGTATGCCAGGAGTTTTTTGATTACTGCTTCAATTTCACCAGCTGTTATCGGTCTGTTGAGGCTTTCCCCTTCTTCATTCAGCCTTGAAAGATTATATTTTTCTAGAAATTTGTCCATTTCACCCAGGTTTTCAAATTTTTTGGCATATAGTTGTTTGTGGTAATTTCTTACAATCCTTTGCATTTCTGTGATATCGGTTGTCATTTCTCCTCTTTCATTTCTGATTTTATTTATTTGGGTCCTCTCCTTTTTTTCTTGATGAGCCTGCTTAAAGGCTTGTTCATTTTGTTTAGCTTTTCAAAGAACCAGCTCCTGGATGTATTGATCCTTTGAATTGTTCTTTTGTTCTCTATTGTCATTCACTTTTGCTCTAATCTTGATTATATTCTTCCTTCTATTTGCTCTGGGCTTTGTTTGTTTTTTTCCTCCAGTTCTTATAGATGTAGGGTTAGGTTGTTTATTTAAAATGTTTCTATCTTTTCTAGGTAGGCCAGTATTGCTATAAATGTCCCTCTGAGGACTGCCTTCACTGTGTCCATAGGTTTTGGACTGTTGTATGTACATTTTCATTTGTTTCCAGAAACTCTTTGATTTCTTCTTTGATCTCAATATTGACCCATTCATTGTTTAATAGCATGCTATCCAGTCTCCATGAGTTTGAATGTTTTTGAGTTTTTTCCTTGTGGTTGGTTTCTAGTTTCAAGCCCTTATGGTCCAAGAAAATCCTTGATATGATTTCAGTTTTCTTAAGTTTGTTTAGACTTGTTTTGTGTCCTACCATGTGGTCTATCTTTGAAAATGTTCCAGGTGCATTTGAAAAGAATGTGTACTTTGCTTCTTTGGGGTGAAAGGTTCTGTATATATCAGTTAAGTCCATTTGATCTAATGTATCATTCAGTTCCACAATACCCTTGGTGATATTTTCTTTGGAAGATCTATCCATTGTTGACGGTGGGGTATTAACATCCCCTACTATAAGTGCGTTACTGTCTATGTCTTTCTTGAAGTCCTCCAAGGTTTTCCTTATGTATTTGGGTGCTCCTTTGTTGGGTGCATATATGTTTACAGTATTCATGTCTCCTTGATGGATTCTTCACATGAGTATAAAAAGTGTCCTTCTGTGTCTCTTTTTATGGTCTTTGTTTTGAAGTTTATTTTATCTGATATAAGTATTGCTACCCTGGCTTATTTTTCCTGTCCATTTGTTTGGAATTTTTTTTTCCAACCCTTTACTTTTAGTCTGTGTAGATCTTTTGTTCTGAGGCGGGTCCCTTATAGGCAGCATATGTGCAGGTCATGTTTTCTTATCCATTCAACTACCCTGTTTTTATTGGATCATTTAAACCATTTACATTTAAGGTTATTATTGATAGGTACTTATTCATTGCCATTTTACCCCCTTTGTATTTGTGTTCTTTTCTTTCTCACTCTTTTTCTTCATCTTCTTAAAGCAGTCCCTTTAGCATATCTTGCAGTGCTGGTTTGGTGGACGTTTATTCTTTTAGTCTTCTTTTGCCTGTGAAACTCCTTATTTCACTTTCCATTTTAATTAAGAACCTTGCTGGGTAGAGTAGTCTTAGTTGCGGGCCTTTGCTTTTCATCACTTGGAATATTTCTTGCCTTTTCCTTCTGGCTTGTAGTGTTTTTGTGGAGAAATCAACTACTAGCCTCATCGGGGCTCCCTTGTATGTTAGTTCCTGTTTCTCCCTTGCTGACTTTAAGATTCTCTGTCTTTGAAAGTTGCCATTTTAATTATGATATCTTAGCTTGGGCCTCTTTGGGTTCCTTTGAATGGGACCCTCTTTGCTTCCTGGACTTGGGTGACTTTTTCTCTCTTCCAATTAGGGAAGTTTTCCATTATTACTTTTTCAAACGGGTTTTCTACCCCTTGCTCTTTTTGTTCTCCTTCTGGTGTCCTTATTATACAGATATTATTATGTTTCATGATGACTTTCAGTTCCCTTGACCCCTCCTCATTCTTTCTGAGTCTTTTTTCCTTTTCTTTCTCTTTCTGGGAGTTTTCTCCTATCTTGTCCTCCAGCTCACTGATTCAGTCCTCTGCTTCATCTCGCCAGCTTTAAGTTCCTTCTATTGTGTTCCTCAATTCAGAAATTGTATTCTTCATTTCCTCTTGGCTCATGTTGATAGTTTCTATGTCCTTTTTCATGCTGATATAGTTTTCAGTAAGTTCCTCATTGTTTCCTTGTAGTTTTTGGTAATTCTCATTGGGCTCATTGGGCTTCCTTTAAAACCACTGTTTTCAACTCAGTATCTTATAGTCGACTTGCCTCTATTTCATTTAGCACTCCTTCTGAGGATTCTTCCTTTCCTTTCAGTTGGGGGTGGTTTCTTTGTCTTCCCATTATTTGTGAGACTCTTCTTGTTTGCTTCTGCTTCTTAAAATGATATGTTTTGACTCCCTGACTTTGTGGTGTGAACTTCTAGGGTAGGAGACCTGTGAGATTCAGTAGTGCAGTCTCCTTGATCTCCTGAATGTGATGTTGTTGGGATGCCCTTTATGCTATTTATGTAGACTCTCTGGATGTAATTGGGTTTTGATTGTTGTTGGGTAGTTCTTTGGTGTGTCCTTCCTTCCAGCTGGTTGACTGAGTATCACTCTGCCCACCACATCTTGTGTGTTTTTGTGCAGAAGCTGCCAGAACAAAACTACAAAGCTCAGGAAACAATCCCACATCTGCAACATAACCACCACCCCTATAACCCCACTATCAACAGCAAATGAGCCAGTAATAATAAGAGTATAAAGAGATTAAGACTATTATAAGAAAGGAGAGGGAATATGAGATGACCTACTGAAAGAAAAATGATTTTGAGAGGGCAGAGGGAGGAACACTAATAAGAGCTGGGAGTCAGAGCAATGTGAAGACAGAAAGTAAAATTTACATAATGAATACAAAACAGAATGAAGGAGAATGGAGTATGAGAAGGGAAGGATATAGGATTAGGTTTAAACAGAAATTAAAATAAAATAAAATAAGGTGAGAGAGAAAAAGGAAAGGAAAAAAAGTAAATAAATAATAAAAATATAGGAGCCAAATTGGAGAGAAAGATCCACCACAGCACTTTCAACAAATGAACTAAAATTAATATAGGTGGGATGGCAATAAAAGGGGAAGAAAGAAAGAAAGAAAGAAAAGCTTACAATACTTGTAGAGGAAAGGGAAGTGATTTTGAAATGATAGAGGGAGCAGGAATACTAAGATTGATGAATGAAAACCAGGTTAAGATAGGGAAAAAATAAAATTTCAGACAAAAAGAAAAAGAAAAAAGAAAAAAAGGAGAATAAAGAAAAATAAAATGATGGAATGAAAGAGAAAAAGAAGAAAAAAGAAAAAACAAGCTAAGACAAGGCAAAATTAAAATTTGAAATGAAAAAGAGTAGGACAGAGGACTGGTAAAATTTGAGAATTGAAATACAAAATTAGGGAAGATCTAGAGATAAAATTGAAAAAATGCAACAACAACTCCCCTATCCACAACAAACAAGCAAAGACTGCTAAAGGCGGAGAGAGAACGTGGGTATTTTAAGACCGGGGAAAATGAATGTAAGACGACCATTGGCAAGAAAATTGGTTTTGTGAGGCTGGACAGGGTAGAAATAGTAAGAGTGCAGAATGGAAACGTGGTGTAGCAAGAGAGAAAACAAAATTTAAAATGAAAATAATGAGAGGAAAGAAGGTAAAATGGGCAAAATATGTGAATTGAAATAAGCTATAGTATAAAATCTAGGAACTTCTTATGCACGAGCTTGTTGGACAAGAAATGAATGTTAAAAAGCTATTCAAGAGAGAAAATATTGCAAATCATGAAGACCACAGTGGATTTCATCACAGTAACCTCTAGTATTTACCAGTGTTTTTTCATTCTGGATCCGCCTCTGGTGATGTCAGATGTCGACCCCGCCTGACCACTGGCAGCCTGTTTCAGGCTTCCAGGGATCTACTGTCTGTGGCCGCCTCCTTCAGTTGTTAATCTAGTCACCCTGAGCTCAGCAGTCAGCCTGAAGCACCATAGGCTCCTGGGGTTGCGGCTATCGTTTCCCCTCAGGCTGCTGGTGCTCAGAGAGGAGTGGTCTGCCTGAGCAAGATGGCTGCTGCCGCATGGGGGATGACTCAGCACCGGGACCCCTGCAGCTATTCTCTCAGCTCTCTCCCCAAAGCCTCCGTCTCTAGCCCACTCTGCCCTCACCTTTGCCAGAGCCCAGGGTAAGTGGTTGCAAATGAAAATTTATGTGTTGGCCCTTTAAACGACTCTTTGCGTCTCCAGCCCTCCATCTCTGGCAGAGAGCAACCCTGATGCTTTTCGCTGCTGGTTGTTATTCTGTGTACTTTTTGGGCTCTGGTGCTCTAGGCTGGGGATCCCGGCTTAGGGTTTAGACCCTACTCTTCTCAGGGGGATCCAACCAGCCACATTATTATCCCTCTGGTGCTGCTGCCTGTGGGGGCCCAGCCAGCCTTCTCATGTCTCCATCACACTCCTTATCGGTCAGGTTGTGCTGAAGCTGATTCTTCTGTCTGTCCAAGGCTATAAGGCTTCCCTCTCGCCATTGCTCAGTTGTTTGTTCTAGGTGACTTCTCCACAATTTAGCTATAATTCCAGATTGATCCTGGGAGGAGGTTAGCATGACTTCCATCCACTCCTCCACCATCTTGTGCCTCCAGAAGCACTTCATCCTCATTTTGAACTAGTATCAGTAGACTGACTCTGAGCCTTCAGCACCGAAGCATCCGAACACAGGCAACCCAAAGGCTGCTGAGGAATGCTTTTGCAAGATATGTATTCTACAAATATGGGCTGATCATTGTATCTTTTTGTAAAGAGACACACAAGGTGATTAGGTGTGATCTTCCAGTTTCCTTTTTTCTTTCAGTGGGGTCTGAGAAGTTGTTTAATGACATGGAAATTGCTATGTGTGATCCTATATCTGTCCCTGGGTAAAAATAATTTATAAATATACATATCACAGGCTCTACTGCTTTCAAACACCTATGAAATAAATTGTCTATCTTGAGTTATTCATTTGCTTTCAATTTACCTAGATGAAATCTGCAAAATATGGAGAGATCAGGTAGTTCACTATTTACTCTCCAAAGTGAATATACCAAATTAGTAGAAAGCTCACTGTTCCTTTATGCTGACTTAAAATAACAGGATTTGCAAGATATTATTGAAAGTTAATACAAAGAGGTGAATAAAAATAATCTTTTTATTTTTATTTACTGTTTTGTTTCAGAACAACATACAGAGGCTTAAGCAGTTTCTCAGGTGCTGAGCATGAAATAAACACAGTAGTTTACCTTGTGATGTGCCAGCCTAGACCATGAACCAAATCACCTTCTCTGAGAGTAACCCCTGTAAATATTATGAGGCGAGCCCATGGCAGGTTCTATTTTACTACATGACCCTCACCCCTATCCATAGCTATTTGGGACAAAGGTCGGCATTGATTTAAACTGCTCAGTTTCCCTCCCCTGAGATTCAAAATTTGGCCAATGAAGCAACTACCCACAAGGGCACAGAACTATAACACAGAACTATGTGAGCCATGGAGTAGCCAATTTACCATGTGATGGACAGGGAGAGGACAGACCACAGTTACAGAGAGCTGCAGCCAAGACACAGAACTCTGCACTGATGCTGATGGCTTTCCTTTTCCTCCTTCCTGGTTTTTTCTGAAGCCTGGCTTCACTCCTGCCATTCATTTCCGTGCACAGGGGCCACTCCCCAAATATCGGGATTTATTTATAAAAAATTCCGTATTCATTCTTACATGTTTAAACTTCAGTCACCTTCAAAGTACTCTCCATTTGATATAATACACCTACTGAGATGTTTTCTCCACTGCTCAGATGAGTTTTTGAACTCATCAATTTTGATGTCTTTTAGTGCTTCTGCTGTATTTTTTGTTTCATGTCTTCTACATCAGCAAAACATCTCCCTTTGAGGACTTTTTCATCCAGAGACACAGAAAAGAAAAGTCACTCGGGATGAGATTGGATGAATATGGAGGATGGGACATGAGGGTCATGCCCTTTTGGGTCAAAAACTGCTGAACACTCAGCACCGTGTGGGCAGGTGCACTCGTAAATCACCCATCATGAAATGGACGAATGCTTTGGAAGAGTCTTAAAAAAAATTCAATGACACCAAATGCAGCCTCTCACAGCAACACCAGCTGGCACACTGATACAGATGGGTTCCTAGAACACTCACCTAGCGGGGAAGCCTGTACAAGGGGCCCATCCTCTAGAATATAATTCTGGTTTTAGGGGGTCCCCTTGTATTATCCCTGTTTTCTTATAATAACCTTCCTTTTTTCTCCCTTAAGTTAGTTTCTGGTACTTTTATCTAATACAAATGAGGCCAATGTGTATTAAAAAGAAAAGAGACTTGAATATGTAGGAACAGCATGGAATTGAACTAGGCCACCTTCTCCAAGCCACATCACTTGGGCATTGCAGATTCCTCCTTTATCTCCATCTACAAATTCTTTTCACTTTCAGACTATGCTTAGTTTCCATTTTATTTTATAGAGAATACAATTGAGAAATACACATTAGAGTCCCAGGACTTTGCTGAGCATATAAGTATAAGACTGTCTTATTCTTCATAAGGGAGTAAGTAAACACAATGATTTTTATTAGCTGATGAACCTGCTTCAAGTTTATGCTTTCTCTTCCTCTTTTTATGATTTCTCTCAGTCCTTAAATGCTCACTAGGACTCCCACACTGCACATTGATTTTGAAGAGAAACCTTGTTAAAGGATATATTACTATTTTTCCTTGAGCTTAAACAAATGAACTGGGCTTCATAATAATAGGGGATGAGAAAAAAACCTTTTCTTCCTTTGGACATATCTGCACCTCTGTACCATGCTGGCACTTAGCAAATATTAAAAATCTGTCATAGATGTACTGGAGTAATGCTCATTAACACAAAAAGAAAATCTAACAGACATCAACATCCCAATCAAGGGAAATAATAGTGAGACTGGCAGAGTTTACCTGAGTGCCCTGACCCCCTACGTATCTCAGATCTTCTGGCATATAGGCCAGCGCCCCCATGCTGCCCAGGGCACTCTACCCAGCCTCGTTTACTGGGGGGTTTTCTCAGTTCCATTTTATTGCTATTCCCACCCCCACATTAGTCTGCCAATGATTTAAGGAAGCTTAGGAAAATATCTTTTTTTAAAATAGAAAAAAGTTTTAAAAATTAATTCAGACCCAAGAAAACGTACTTAATTGCAAGAATGGCACCCCTACTGCAATTTCCCCAGGCACTGAGGAAAAAGACAGCAGCTTATCCAAAAATCACATTAGGTCTTTAAAAACCGGCTGCATTAACCCTCAAATGAACAAGAAATAAATGATTGTCTTTTCTAAGCTCTGTGTTATTTGGGGTCTTTGTTACTTGAAGCTTAACATAGTTCTCCCAGTATCACAGGTTGGGTTCTCTCAAGATCTGCTTTCTATTCCTCTGCAGCACATTTCTCCAAATCTGAGCTAGCCAATCTAGTGAGACTATCATGAAACCTCTGTCATGACATCCTAGGTTGGATGCTGCCATAGTCCAGTAGATATGGTCTTTCCAAGTCCGGTTCCTTTGGAGTGCAAGTTGCAGCCTTAATGATATATTCTCATACCAAATAGATAAGTCATGGAACACACACACACAGTCCTCCCAAAGAAGTCAGAATTCAATCTAAGCAAGAATCAAGAAAAACACATTTTATACATTTCTCTTATTATTCTTTACATCCATCTTTCGAGATAAGTTCTATTACTTATCTCCATAGGTGACCTATATTCCCAAGGTTGTCTAACTTGTCCACCATGATGGTCGCTCGAATCCTGTTACTCTACCTATATTCTAATAGGAAGGAGGAGACAACTAAGGAGGCCATGCCCACTTCCTTTAGGAATACTTCCTATAAATTGCATGCGCTACTCCTGCTTACATCCCACTGATTAAGATAGGATTTAGTTCCATAGGTATACCTTCAGCAAGGAAGTTTGAGAAAGCAGTCTTTATTAAAGCTTACCTAGCTAAAAATTAAAGTTTCTGTGACTGATGAATAGGAACAACTAGCAGCTTTTGCCACGGGGAGGGGAGCATCTCAAAATTGACCCCGAGGAGCACATGGTGCTGAGGAGAAACAAACATCTGGGCGATTCAGAGGTGACCAATTTTACCCCTGTCTCTGTGTTCCATAAGTTGGGGAACCTGGAAATGAGCGAGAGGAGTCTGATGCTTAGGTTATGTATACATACAGAGAAGGTCAAGGCTTACAGAAAGGTTAGAAGGGAGAAATGTGGGCCAAAGTTTCTACTGCTAATAAACTAATCATATATCAATATATGTGTCCCCCTTCTCATAAGGAGGCAAAAACAGCTTATCTAAGGGAACCAAGTGTTTCCAGTCACTGAGACTTGTAGTATAAGAACAAGTCTTTTCAGAGGCCTTTCTACAGGAGACACTGAGACATTGAGGCAAGTCCTCGTTATTCTACAATTAAGTATTCAGTGGAAAGAAATAATCTTAACTGCATTTAGCTAAAATAGCCTATCTTAATGTATTAAAATCCTCCCAAATATTTATATTTTAAAAAGTAAATGTAACATTATACCTAATAGTGTAAGATATTTTTCATGTGAAAGGATCAAAGAATTTTCTGGTTGCCCCTGAAATTATACCCCTTGTGATGCACATCAAGTCATGAAAGTTACTATGATAGATGATTCAGAACAGGGGCTTCTCTGTCATCTTCTTCTTCCTGCAGACTGAAATGATGCCCACCCTTAAAGATCCAGGTCATGTTCCAACTCCTCCAAAGACTTATTTGACTCTTCTAGCTCTCATTTCTCTTCCTCTTCACTGAAATTCCCACTACATTTAACAGCCTGTCCAGGACAATTTAACACTTAATTATATGATGTCTGCTAATGTTTCACATGTGTTAAAGCCCTAGAAGACATATGTCTTGTGTTTCTTTGCAAACCCCCATGGCCTCTAGAGCAGAATTCCCCAACCTTTTTTGGCACCAGGGACTGATTTTGTGGAAGACAATTTTTTCCATGGATGGGGGAAGGGGAAGGGAGACAGGAGGTGGAGCTCAGGCCTCTCAGGTGGTAATTTGAGAAAGTTTGTTTGCTCACCCACAGCTCACCTCCTGCTTTACAGCCCTGTTCTTAACAGGCCACTGATTGGTACTGGTCCACAGCCCAGAGGTTGGGGAGGGGACCAGTGCCAGCCCACTGGAGTACCGAGTGCTTAATAATTATCAGTTGTGTAACTGATTGACTTTTGTGTTAGAGCCTAGGGTAATTACCCAAGTGCATTGTCCAAGTGGTCTATCCAAAAGGTATCCAACCATGTAATATGAAAAATAGAGGTATTTATTGAAGAAGATATAAGATACAAGAAATATTGTACATAAGACATTAATGCCTCAGTCCACTTTAAAGTAGGCACCTTGGGACCTCACACTGCTCTCCCTATCACCATCAGCTGCCCCATCATACTTTCCTGAATCTCATCAACAGTCTGAAATCTCTTCCTTTCAAAGGTGATTTTAGTGTTGGGAAAAGCCAGAGTCACAGGGCACCAAATCTGGGCTGTAGGGGGCTTAGTCACCTGGGTGATTTACTGTTTCACCAAAAGACTCTGCAACAGTTATGTTGCATGAGTGGGCGTGTTGTCACAATGAAGCTGCCAATCACCAGTTGCCCACAGCTGAATCATGTGAATAGTCTTCTATGAACTTCTGAATCATGTGAATAGTCTGTGAGGAATGTTTGAGCCTAACGCAAAATGTGATGCAGATTTGTTGCTCTACTCACTCAGTCACTTTGAATGTGATGCCACACAGTACACATGCTGACTCAATGGCATCTACCACCCCCACTGACTAGTACAATGAAGTCATCATTGTTCACACACACACATTCCAGTTCACTCTTTTTGGCTGCCAGGTTACGTTGATATCACACAAATCACTCCCGTTATGTTAACCATGGCTGGACTTTTTCTGGACCTAGTTACAGTAGGTCCACCTGCCGAGTATTATGGAACAAAGAAGGTGAGATCACCATAAGCTGGTAGGAAAACAAGTGATCCTGTGTGTATACGTGTGCATGTCCCCCTCAATGTGAGTAATGAGTAGCAAAATACTTAGATAAAGATTATTACTGACATTGTGTGTGAACGCATGTGCGTGCGTGTGTACATTTGGAACATGGACAGTTCAGATGAGCAGTCATTTATGTGATATAATTTGAAAGGCACTTCTTGGCAGCTATGAAAACACCTGCCCATCCTATTTGGCTTAAAATTTCATCGTTAGAGTAAAAAAGTTTAAACAAACAAACAAGGATGAAGTCTCTCTCCAAAAGTCCATAAAAATGCATGTTATTTTGATGCCACCCTTAGCTCTCTCTGTTAGGTGGTGAGATTATCTCCTTAGTCTCCTGTGCCTATTAGTATATAAAGTAAGGCCAGGCTATTGGAAGGGATAACACGGAAGAAAGTGGCTTCAAAATTAAATTCTGCTTTCTTCAAGACCTATTTGAAACCAACTCAATAAGGTAAAACATGGCAGCAGCCAAAAGGAAGGAGCACTTCTCAGTGCCAAGAAGGAAACCTGTATCCTTGGCACTCCCTTACCGCAGAAGCTGATGCTACTATAGCTCTGAAAATCCCCAAACTCTGGAGAGGAGCAAAGTCTGAACACTGCAGCTGCAGTCCATCTCTCTCGCTTCATGGATTAATAACTTATTCTCTGATTGTACAGGTCAGAATATAAGTTTATAGATACATCAGTAGTAGAATCCTGGTCCTTTTATTGGTCGAATGCTTTTCCCACTGTGTTCTTGATTTTTGAGAGCACAACCAACCTCCCTTATATCTAGACTATAAGAGTACAGAAATACGAGTGTCTGAAATTGTCCCTTCCATTTTTCTCTAGCACCACAGCCAACTTCTGAGAGTCAGGATTGCCTAGAAATTAGCAGGGAGAGCAGTGGCTCTGTATCACAGCTGTGGGTTCAAATTCTGACTACCCTAGCTTCTAACTGTGTTATTTTGGGCAAGTTACTCAAACTCTGTGGTTGTTGGGTTTCCCACCTGCATATAGAACATTAACCGTAACTATCTCATAGATTTATTGGGAAGGTAAAATTAGAAATCCATGCAAGCACTTAGAACGATGGACTGGCATTATAGTTAATACTAAGTATTTACTGTTACTGATATCTTTAATCACAGAGATAATGGAAATGAGCATCATGGGTAACTGAACTTCAAAAAAACTAAACTTGATATTCTAGCTTCCCTGATGGGCACTGTCTGAATCAGTATTGAGTACCGAGTCCCAAGCAGTGATCAGTGAGCACCAACTTTTAAAGAATAAGCAGTTTAAGTCTGGTCATGACTTTCATGTCAAAGCATAGGACTATGGGAAAATAAGTAAACATATATGCCAAAAAAAGTGCCTTATATATTAAAGTCTTATCAACTCTGATCTCTATCCCAATTTTAAAAGTTAGTCCATATCAGTGGGAAAAACTCAGAAAAGCCTCAAAAACTTAGTACCTTCTACAGCCTTTAAACTCAGGATTAGAATGCCCATCTGTCCCAAAGTAAATACTTCCTCTCTTATTTTGTGATTTCCAAACAATGAAAATTATTTTAGTAACAATATAAATTCTGTGGTGGGCTCCAGGAATCTTAATACCAAACGTATTCCATATTAAAATTGTTGGAAATGAAGTAAAAGAAACATTTGTTCACCATAGGTGGATAGAGCATCATTCTTGTACAGAAGCCATCTTTTTCCCACCCTTCTTAACATAGAAGGTGATGCTAAGGACAAGGTGATGCACCAGTTTTCAAAATAGCATCCATGCATAACAAAAAAACAGGGAAGTATTATAAATCTGATTCTTGTCTACACAAGGTACAAGTGTGAAGCCCTCCAATCCTGGGCCCTGGCAAACAAATTCATGAGGAATAAAACCCTATTCAACCTATTCAGTGTTGCCCTCCAGGCCCACCCCACCACCCAAACCTACTCCCTCCCATCCCCAGGCCAGAACAAACCTGCCCCTGGCTGCCAATGGCTCCGGTTCATCTTAACCTTCCCGGCCCCTGCATGATTGTAATTTTATGGGCAAGAGGAGCAGTGAGTACCCTGAGTGTAGGATTTATATTCTTCAGTGCGAGGGTGCCACGTGGCAGCAGAGAGTGGACAAGCTAAAACGGAAAGTCAGAAAAACTCCCTCCTAACAGAGGAACAGTGAACGAGCAGCGCATGAGAGGATGAGCAGTGGACTCAGGAGTGGCCAACGTAAGCGGGGCACCTGAGAGTGAGGGCTGAGAGCTGCGCTCCTAGATGCTGGTTCGCTCTCTGTGTATCTTGGTGGCTTATAGGGTCACTCATATGTTCATGTTCCAAACCTACTGAGGGTTTCATTTTCAACTTTTGTCAAAATCACTCAAAACAAACTGACACAAATGTCAGGAAATCTTAAGGACATTATAAACACTTAAAATCAATGCATATTAGGGTGGAGGATAGTGAGGGGTGGGGAGATGGGGACAACTGTAATTGAACAACAATAAAAAAGTAGAATAAAATCTAAAAAAATAAATAGATAAAATAAAATTAATACATGCCATTGTAAGACAAGTTTTTTTGTTTTGTTTTGTTTGAGATCTCATCTCTTAACTCAAAACTAAAAGAAGGTTCTTTAAAAATAATGTTTTAGGAAATGAAACAGCTTAATCTTTGGAGCATAGGTCATTTCAGCCTCCTCAACCTACGAGTCTGCAGAATCAATAACATGAGATTAAAGTTCTGGATCTACCTTTAGATTTTCCTCCAAGAAATTGAGCGGCATTTTTCTGAGAGAGACAACAAGCCTCTCAGTGATATTGATGGGTGTGGTTTCTCCTTTTCAGGGTAACGATAGATACATAAGTAGAGGATAGGATGAGATTCAAGTTAAGATTTCAATCATCTGTTCTTAAATTAATATATTTAATGATTTATGCTTTCACTTATTTATTCAAATAAATAGTTAATGTCAGAACCTATGCTGTGGGATTGCAAATTATATACAATTATCCAATTATTGATTAATTCTAAAAATGTGTCAGTTGTTACTTTGAATCAGGCATTTTTCTAGCTGCTGGTAAGAACAAAAGAAACTAAAAGGCATGACCCTGTTTTCACAAAGCATGCATTATAATAGAGGAGATAGAAAAAAATACAAGAGAACAACATAATATAATAAAAACCTAAGAGAGGTAGTCACAGAAGACCTCCCTGAAAATGTAATGGAGACTTGAATGACAAGAATGATTCAGTTATGCAGTGATGCAGAAGAGCAGCCCTGGCATGCAAAGACCATGACCTTGATATGTTGGAGGGACAGAAAGCAGACAAGGGTGGCAGCTGTTTATAATGAGTGAGATGGGTTTGGGGCAGGGCAAGATCAGAATACCTTGGGCCTAGAAGGTTCAGGAAGCAATTTGGATTTTACAGGGTCTCACTGTAGATTTGAAAGCAGGAGCTTGACATTATATAATTTATGTCTTTAAAAATATCACTTGGTTATTCTCTTTATTTCTGTATTACTCATCATAATTGTAGTTAATCTGTTAATGACTCACTGCTTATATGTTAATCATGAATCAACTCAAACTAGTTTAGGGGAGAAAAAAGGAGGGGAGAGAAGCACTGACTCATATAACTAGGGAGGACAGTACAGGATTCAAGGGTTGAAATGGTGCCCTCTGACCTTCCCCTCTCTCATCCTGGCTGCTCTCCGGGTTTTGACTATTTTGTCCTACTTCAGACAGCTTCCAACTTGAGAACTGGTGGGTAGCATATGGCCAGAAATAACCTCAACATTATATCATCCTACATTATAACCCAGAGGAGGAGATATGGCTCTCACTCAACTTTTACATATGAAATCCCAAGAAAACTCTAACTGGCTCAGAAAGGATTCTAACTAGCTCAGTCACTGGAATAACTGAGTCACATTTGCTGTGCTCTGAGTTGGAGGGCGATCGGAAAGAGCACAGTTCACTAAGCAGCAGCCCCACCTTACAGCTGACATGGGAAGGAGGGTGGTGAGTTTTTTTCAAGAAAAGAGAGAAGAATACTACACTGAGAAAAAATACAACGTAGATATAAGTACCAAAGTCTGTATTTAAGGTTTCCCCACATAACAAGAGATATGATTGTTTTCTTTGGACCTTTAGTATGGGCCTGGATTCTTTTTGTTGATAAACTTCAGAACGTTAGAAGCCTAACTGGGTTGTCATGTCACCGAGAAAAGGGCAGTATAATTTCATTATTTATAACCCATGTATGTTATTCAGGTAGCTATTCGGTAAATATTTGGTGATAACAAAAAAGTTCTGGTTGCTATAAGCTGGTTTCACTTTACATTTAACATTTTTTAAAAATATATTTTATTGATTGTGCTATTATAGTTGCCCACCTTTTCTTCCTTTGCCCCCTTCAGCCTGATACCCGCCTTCCCTCCAGCAATCCCCCACCTTACTTTATGTCCATGGGTCATGCATATAAGTTCTCTTTGGATTTTCCACTTCCTATACGATTCTTAACATCCCCCTGTCTATTTTGTATCTACCAATTATGCTTCTTAATCCCTGCATCTTTTCCCCTTCTGATAACTACTTTTGGCTCAAGTTATTGTGGAAGAGTGCGTTGTTCCTAGATACTTAATCTGTCAGCTTTAGTAGAGCTTTTTTTGTTCATTAGACAGTGCTTGATCTCCTCTGACAACTTCAATCCTATAATGCTTTTCCCCAAAGGCTGTGCTTAAAATCTAGGTATCTCTATACATCATAGAGGTCCAAGTTCATGATTTCACTTCTTATTAGGCTCTTATTGAAATTCCAAGGATCCTGGATATTTGTTATATAGGATCTATGGAATCTATGGGAGTTATTATTGAAGGTTTTGCAGTTCTTGCCCAGAATTTCTATATTTGTGGAGTCACAAAATGTGTTTGGCATCTGGATGATTATGTTCCTTTTCTTTCCATTGATCCTAGAGAGTGAGAGATCATATGCATAAAATCCATGTTCCTCCACTTTGCCTGTGATTTATAAATAAACCAAGTGAAACCATTTTACTATTGGGAAGTAAGCTCTACAGTAAAGAAAAATGGACACTAGGCTTTAGGGCTTGAGTACACAATAGAGTATACAGATGTCATATTATAAAGTTGCACGCCTGAAATTTACGTAATATTAACCAATGATACCCAAATAAATTTAATTTTTTTAATTTTTTTATTGTTGTTCAAGTACAGTTTGTCCATTTTCCCTCCACCACTCCCCTTGCCCCCACCCTCAACCCCACCCCCCCTTGACTTTGTCCATGAGTACCCCATATGTGTTCCTTGACCACCCTTCTCCCATTTCCCCCTGTCTTTTCCACCCACCCCTCCCTCTCCTCTGTTCACTGTCAGTTTGTTCTTCACTTCAGTGTCTCTGGCTACGTTTAACTTGCTTGCTGGGATTATACCCTAAAAATCTGGAAACACCAATTCAAAAGAACCTATGTACCCTAATGTTCATAGCAGCACTATTTACAATAGCCAAATGTAGGAAGCAACCTAGGTGCCCATCAGTAAATGAGTGGATCAAAAAACTGTGGTACATTTACGCAGTGGAATACGGTGCAGCAGAAAGGAAGAAGGAGCTCCTACCCTTCATGACAGCATGGAAGGATCTGGAGAGAATTATGCCAAAAAAAAAAAAAAAGCCAGGCAGTGAAAGACAAATACCACATGATTTCACCTATAAGTGGATACTAATCAACAAATTTAAAAATAAATTAAATTTTTAAATGGTAGTTATTTTTTCTTTGCTTGATAATTACCTTTCATTTAATTGGAACAGATTTACCATATCTAGTTTGTGATGGTAACAGAGACAATATGTTTATATATATCAAGTATATGTTGCTCTATACCTGCATCACATATGAATATATCCATAAAACAATCATTAGAAGGCATTTTCTAGGTCAGTGAAAATTTCCCCCAGATAATTTTTATATAAAATTAGCAACATAGGGAAGATCTGCAATTTAATTGCATCCAGAATTATTTTCTGTTATTTTGTTTATGCTTCAGCTTATATTTTAAATGCCTATAATATATATCACAATAAACTTGGACAATTATTTGACTTCCCACAAGTTTTATTTCTATATTGTTTCAAGACATGTTTTCCTCTATAATGGATTGTTATAAAAATTAGTTTAAAAGGCTACAATATGAGAATATGCTACACAGTTATAAATTACACTGCTTATATCTTCCCTGAATCTATGCCCCTTCTAGTTGCTACAACATTTTTCTTAATCTTTCTAGGAAAAGTCTTTGAAAGAGTGTTAGTTGTTTTGGTTTGCTTTGCTTTGTTACTTTTCTGTTTATACAGGCTGTATTTCCATTCTCTCATTAATCCACTCGAATTAGACTTTTCCCCACCAGTCTATTGAACCCATTCTTGACATGGCCATCAAATAACTCTATCTTGCCAAACCCAGGGGTCAACTCTACCCTCTTCTAACTTGACCTTGTAGCAGAATTCAAAATATTCTATCACCACCTCCTTCTTTTTTTTTTTTAAGGTGTTATTTACTTACTTACTTATTTATTTACTTATTTATTTATTTATTTATTTATTTATTTATTTATTTATTTATTTTTAAAGAGGGGGAAGAGAGGGAGAAAGAGAGGGAAACATCAATGTGTGATTACCTCTTGCACGCCCCCTCCTGGGGACCTGACCCACAACCCAGGCATGTGCCCTGACTGGGAATCGAACGATTTGCTTCAGAGTCCTGTGCTTAATCCGATGAACCACACCAACCAGGGTCATCACCTCCTTCTTGAAACATCCTTCTCTTAGTGATTAAGAGAAGGACTGGCAACCTTTATAAAAAGCCATGCAGAAAATGTATTAGGTTTCATGGACCATACAGTTTCTATTGTAGCTACATAATTCTGTTGTGGTAAAAAAGCAGCAAAAGACAGTATGGAAATAAACAAATATGGTTGTGTTCCAACAAAATTTTATTCACTGACACTAAAATTTGAATTTCACACAAGTTTCATGAGTCTCCAAATAATATTCTTCCTTTGGTGCTTTTTCAGCCATTTAGAAATGTAAAGCCCACCTTTTGCTTGACAGACATATGAAGCCGATTTCCATAAGGGCTTTAATTTGCCAACCCTAGATTCAGGATAATGGATCTTCATCTTTCTTATTACATTTCTTGGTCCTTCTTGGTCTTTGTTGCTACATCTGACTGCTGAATGTTGCAGTGCCTGTAGGCTCAGTTCTTAGACCTTTTTGTTACAGACAGTTCCTCCTTTGGTGACATCATCCAGCCCAATGATTTTAAAAATCATCTCTATGCTTATGATTCCCAAATTTAAACCTTTAGCCTAGATCTCATATTTAATTCTGAACTCACATTTCCAGCTGCCTATTTCATGTCTCCACTTGGAAATCTAATACTCTCATGACACATAATCTATCCAAATCAAAATTTTTTACTCTCTCCCCTTAATTGCTATTCCCCTAATTTTTTGTATCTTGGCAAATGACCTTGCCATTCACCCAGTTGCACAAGGCCAAAACACAGGGCTCATCTTTTATTACTTCTCTTTTCCTCACACCCACACCCAGATCATGAACAAGTTCTGCCAGTGTAACCATTTTCCATTCCTCACCAATTTCAACTTGACTCAAACATTTCCCATCTCTTGTCTAAATTACTTTATCAGCTTCATAATTAATTTCCTTATATTTATGTTTATCCTCCTGCATTCTATTCCCCACTGTGCTACCAGACTGACAATTTCCAAATGTGAGCAGAATCATTCTCCTGCTCAAAATTCTCTAACGGCTTTCCATCATAATCAGAATAAATTCCACAATCTGTACCATGGCCTACAGGCCCTCTGTGATCTGATTACTGCTTGTCTCTAGGAATTTGCCTCTCAGTCGTTCTCTTCTTTTTATTTGCTCCATTCCAGCCTCTGTCCTGAGCTCTTTTTCCCTTCAGGTGCTTCGTTTGGCTTGCTCTCTCGCTGCACTCAGGCCTCTGCTCAAATGCTAGTTCTTCGGGTAGCCTTTTCCTGACATGCTACCTAACGAAGTAAATTCCTTCCTTATGTTCTACCTATTTACCCTGCTTTGTTTCTCTTTATCAAACTTACACGCCCCTAAATGGTATTACAGGCTCGAAAATTTGTTTACTGATTCTATCTCTCACTAGCATATCCGCTTCATGAGGTGACATCTATTGTCTGTATCTTTACATCTGTATCTCAGTGCCTGGAATAGATCCTAATTGTCTACAAATGAAAGAAAACAAACTAATTGTTTGAGTGATTAATTAATGAATATGAGAAAAAAAGAGTACAGATTTTTGCACACATTGTTATTAAATTTCTATTCAATATATGTTAAGGATGTACCTCATGATACATTTTGAAAGATCATAGCCCATGAGCTGACATATCTATCAACCAAAGATTCAGTTACTCTGCCTGTATTAGTAATGTACTTCGCATTTTATATTTATTCCATCTAGAAAACTATGTTCACACACACACACACACAGTTTTTCCAGCCAGCTGAAATGTTTCACTAGGTACCATATTTAAGAACATTTACTGAAACTTCTGATAATAAAACTGTAAATTTTGTTTTAATTGTACATCTGTGTTATGTTGAATAGTTATTATTACAGAATATATCTACATAATTCTCATTGAGTTTTTACATTCTCATATTTTCCCCCCATGTTCAACAGCCATGGCTCTCCCATTCACCCCACCCTCACTACCTGAGGTTCTACATCTGACGTTCAAAGTCCTCCGTTACCTTTATAGCCTATACTCTATTCTTCTAAAGCCATCCCATAACCACTTGCTTTTTGCCACACATGCCTGCACTGTGTGTCCCCGCATCCTTGTCAGTGGTCCATATCTTTCCTGTAAACCGGACACACTTTCCCTCTCCTTTTGTCTACATTCAATTTCTAGGCATAAAAATTCCACATGTTTTTCAAATGTTCTCTCCTAATATCTTCTCTCTAAACTCTTCAAGCATACACTTCATCTGTATTCTCTTTAAATGGAACTCAGCACTATATTGCATTTTGATTCTTGTATACATATATTATCTTCCCTTCTAGATGTGAATTTCTCGAGAATAGGCTCTGTGTCTTAAAGAGCTATTTATATTAACAACACAGTCTTAGACAAAGTAACATCCTAATAAATTAATAGTTGGATATTGTAACTTAAATTTATTAGCATTGGAACAAAACATTTGCAGTGTATTTCAAAATTATGGCAATATAAACTATTCTTATTTAATATATTCTGATCCATCTTCCATTTATTGTCTTTGATCCAATATTTTTGTGGTATCTCATGGTGTGGCCAAGTAAATAATAATAACAGCAACAATAACAGCAGCAGTGGCCACGACAGGATGGAAAGGGGAAGTTAATACCTAGAGACAAATTTTCATTGAGTGCATCATTGAATCTCAGGGACAATATTAGCAGAGCAGAAATAGCATGATGTTGGGAAAATGGAAGTAGTATTTAAAATAGTGCGAGTTTATTTATCAGTGGCACTAAACATCTCAACCTTAGTCTTAACAACACTGTTGAGGGATAATTTTTCATGGGTATTTCATTCTTCTACACATCATATGAGCAGAAGACCTGATTGACTTTTTATCCTTATAATTTTTTTTCAAAACTGATTGTATAGTGAACAGCCTGGGAAGGTAATGTCGCTGTCCAGAGGAGGATGCTTCCTATCATAAACACCTCAAGTTTTCTAAACTCAGGGTGACTAAGCTCTGACCTACACTACCCTGTCTGCAACATCCACCTACGTATCTTCATGCTGCTTCTGTGGGACTTGGGGCATGAGGTGAACTGATCCAAATATGATACTCAGGATGCTTCCACGTAGTGAGTAATAAGGCCATTTGTCTCTACCCCAGAAGGCTCATTTTATTTTGATAAAAGTGAGAGAAATCAACTCTCAGTAAAGAGTTGGAGGGGCAGGGTACTTATGAGAAGTACACTGGAGAGTTCACAGACTTGAAGAAAGTGTCGAGCAGTCAAAACTCAGGGAAGATGAGTCTGGGGATCTCAAAAGCATGGACCCTTGAAGAGTCACTTCTGATTTTGACATTAATAATCATGTTTAGGGAACTTCCGGCCAAGATGCAGGCGTAAGTAGATACACTTTGTCTCCTCGCACAACCAAAAGAAGGGCAACAACAAATTTAAAAACAAAAAATAACCAGAACTGCCAAGAACTTGAACTGTATGGAAGTCCGACAACCAAGGAGTTACAGAAGAAACATGCATCCAGACTGGTAGGAGGGACAGAGACGGGCAGCCGGGGCAGAGAGATGTGGCAAAGCAGTGGCTGGCAGACTGGGTGGCCCCACATTTGCATGCAGATAAACCAGGAGGAATAACCGGGGAGTGAGAAAAACCATGCAACCCAGGGTTCCAGTGTGGGGGAAAAGAAAGCCTCAAAACATCTACTGGTAAAAACCTATGGGGGTTGTGGTGGTGGGAGAAACTGCCAGTCTCACAGAAGAGTTTGAGAGACCCACAGGGTCCTAGAAAGTACACAAACCCACTCACCTGGGAATCAACACCAGAAGGGCCCAGTTTGCTTGTGCGTAGCAGGGGAAGCAACTGAAAGCCAGCTAAGAGCCAAGCAAGTAGCATTGTTCCCTCTCAGATCCCTCCCCACATACAGCGCCACAAGGCAGAGACGTGGGTTGACCCACCCTGGGGAATACCTAAGGCTCTGCCCTTCACAATATAATAGCCATGCAGACACACACACACACACACACACACAAAGTCCAAACAAAAGAGCAGATCAAAGCTCCAAAAATAGAACTAAGTGATGAAGAGATAGCCAACCTAACAGATGCAGAGTTCAAAACACTGGTAATCTGGATGCTCACAGAACTGGTGGAGTTTGGTCAGAAAATGGAGGAAAAAGTGAAGGCTATGCAAAGTGAAATAAAGAAAAATATACAGGGAATGGAAACTGGGACTCAAATCAACAATTTGGAGCAGAAAGAAGAAAGAAACACTCAACCAGGACCGAATGTAGAAACAAGAATTCAACACAATGAGGAGAGGCTGAGGAACCTCTGGGACAACTTTAAGCACTCCAACATCCAAATCATGGGGGTGCCAGAAGGAGAAGAGGAAGAGCAATACATTGAAAACGTACTTGAATAAATAATGAAGGAGAACTTTCCCTATCTGGTGAAGGAAATAGACTTCCAGGAAGTCCAGGAAGCTCAGAGAGTCCCAAAGAAATCAGACCCAAGGAAGCACACACCAAGACACATCATCATTACATTACCCAAGATTAAAGAAAAGGAGAGGATCTTCAAAGCAGCAAGAGAAAAGGAGAGAGTTACCTACAAAGGAGTTCCCATCAGACTATCAGCTGATTTCTCCAGAGAAACCATACAGGCAAGAATAGGCTGGAAAGAAGTACTTGCAATCTTGAAAGACAAGGACTTACATCCAAGAATACTCTATCCTGCAAAGCTACCATTTAGAATGGAAGGGCAGATAAAGTGCTGCCCAGATAAAGTTAAAGGAGTGCATCATCACCAAGCCATTATTAAATGAAATATTAAAGGGACTAATCTAAGAACAAGAAGATGATCAAAACTATGTACAGTAAAATGACAACAAACTCACAACTATCGACAACTAAACCTAAAAATAAAAACAAAAGCAAACTAAGCAAACAACTAGAACAGGAACAGAATCACAGAAATGGAGATCACGTGGAGGGTTATCAGTGGGGAGGCAGAGGGGGAAGAATGGGGGAAAAGTAAAGGGAATAAAAAGCATAAATGGCAGGTACAAAATACACAGGGAGAGGTTAAGAATAGTACAGGAAAGGGAGAAGCCAAAGAACTTATATGTATGACCCATGGAAATGAACTAAGTGGGGGAATGCTGGTGGGGGGCGGGGGGTGCAGAGTAGAAGGGAATAAAGGGAAGAAAACATAAGACAACTGTGAGAGCACAGTCAATAAAATAGATTTTTTAGAAATCATCATGTTTATTGAGCCATTTCATATCCTATGTTTTGTAAATCAAATTTCTGAAAAAAATTTGATTAGCTTGGGTTACATGCCCCATATCCTACAGTGAGAGGAAGAGGGACCACATAATTGACATTCCTACCTATCAGAATGAGAGAACCAATGAATCAATAATAAGAATAATTAATAAACAATCAACAACAGGAGACATCCCTTACCCCTTCCTTAAACAAATGGGTTTCTCCTCTGAAGAAATTGCAATTTTCTCCTGGGAGAACCATGGACAGCCCACAGCTTATTATGTTACCCTGGTTTGACTACCAATAACCAAAAATATAGCTGAATGTTAGTAACTATGTAAGACCAAATGCCTTACATATTGGTCCCTGTCTTGTCCTACTACAGTCACATTTTTTGAAGTAATTTTAAACAACTATATACTTTATATGTGGGAAACAAACAAATAAATAGGTACCAAAGAAACATGCTCTGCTATTTCACTCTTTCTTACCCCTACACCTGCAAGCCACGCAGGGCATTGACATCCAGGGACTGCTGCTCCTGGTGACAGGCACAGTTAAGCTCTTTGCTGACCTCCACACAATGGGACTCCTCCCCAGGGGTGGTAACAGGTGTCACTTACTCAACATTATTTATTGTTTAAATCTAGGTAAAGTTATTCACCAGTTCTTTCTGCTCTCAATGTACCTTTATTTACTTGTAGAATCCAACCTATTATAACATTGTCTGTAATTCTTTAAATATCTGCTAGCAGATTGACATTTCTTTCGATAGACCTATGTCTCATTTATTATTGCACTGCCAACACCCACTCTCTTTACTGACACTTAAGAAAAGTTAAGTGAAGACCTGTTAATTAAATGGGTTAATAAACACACAAATGAATTAGACATTGCAGAAAAGCAAGGAGACCTGGATACTTTTTCTTGTAAGGTGGTTTCCACAGTCTCCATTTTGGTTTTTGTTTTCAACCTTTTCCTTTTTCTTTTTATCTGTCTCTGTACTAATGTCTAGAATAGTGATTTTCAACCTTTTTACAACTCATGGCACACATAAACTAATTACTAAACTCCCACAGTACACTAAAAAATATATATTTTGTCAATCTGACAAAAAATAGGTATAGTTTTTATTTATTGAGATGAAAATTACACATGTCAGTCAAAGACATAGTGTACAATAGTGAAGTATCAGGTACTTATATTTGTATATAAGGATTTCTGGTACCAAGAATTAACCAATCAGATGCAACCTTATTATATAACATGACCAATGAGATGCAACTCTATTATATGACCTATATATTTATGAGTCAAGATAGGGCATTCACAGCAGTCAGCTCTTGTTGTGTTGGCTGTTGCCATTTTACTCTATTTGACAGTCTAAGGGATAAAAGGTCAGTGTCCCAGATAGAATAGCCAGGTATTACGTATTTTAAAAAGTTCTTGCAGCACACTCATTGAAAGTTGCTGCTCTAGAACACTGGTATTTTCTTACTCTTCATAACTTAATTCCAAGTTTAACACTCAGCTCCCCTCGAGAAATTATACAGTCAGATTTCCATTTTAAGTTCCAATTTCTTCCCTTTTCTAATATCGAGGCGTCTATCATGCTGCTTCCACAGTTCTATTTAATGTGGTTCACAACACTTTGGGAATTTATAGTCCTCACTCTCGTCAAGACATCCATAGCTAACCTAACTAGTTAGTGGCTAGGCTGAGACTTTCAACCCATCATGATACTATCTAAAAAAATTTTTTGTTCCCATTGTACTAAATTCGACCCCATAAGCCAAGAGAAGTAATGTCTCTTCCCAAATTGCATAAATTCAGGCAAAAATGAAGTTATTTGGTTTATAATATAAGTCACAGCAAATGCCTAATATTGCCTCTGAGATTTTAATAAGCAGAACAGAAAGTCACGAAAGTTTAGGAGGTATAAGAACATATTCCTAATCATGGAAAACCTTACTCCCTATTAATATCTTTTGAGAATTATGCCCATGTTTTGTTTCAAATCCCTTTGCCAATGCTAAGTAAAGTGTTGTTTTCTTGCTTTAGTTGTTTTCTTTGTAAAACTCAAAGAAAAAATTATATGCTACAATGTCGTCTCCCCATAAAGAAGAAAATGTTTTCTTCTTTGTTTGCTTTTATTTTAATAATAGAAACACTGTAGCTTTCTTGCTAATTGAGCCCATTCACCTGTGACAAATGCAAGCTGTGCTTACAATTAGGACAAGTTTGTCAGCAGGGTCACTCACAGAAGCTCTTTGCCAGGGCAAAATTGCTGATGTTCCAGAATTTTCTCAGTTGTTAAATTTTAGCAGGTGAGCATAAACAAATAGCTCCATTTATTCAAGAAAAGGAAAGCGTTGAGAGGGGAGTGAAGATGTGACAATTGCTATTTTCACTCTCTTACAAAGTCAATAAGATTCTGTAGAACCATTATATGTGATACATCTCTTTCATGGCAGAGACTGATTGGCTTACAGCTTCTCAAGTATTTTTTAACTTAGTTTTCTGTGCTGTTCCATTACCCAGGCTCATCTAAAGTAAGGGAGTGAGAAGAAAAAATATGTAAAAATATGTAACCCCAACAGATTATTCACTATGACAATGCCACCTTTCATAAATTCACTCTCCCATTCTCAGTGTACACTTTCACAGATGACTTATCTGAACTGAACTCGTCAAGATCTTATAACTTGTGCCACTTACTTGTTCATTATTTAAAATTATGTCCTCAACACATATTATCATTATAAGAACAATTCAGTTCTGGGAAGAGTTCTTGCTCTGCTAGGTTCAACTTCATCCAAGAAAAAAATCCAGAGTTTGTGGATAAAGCACAAGAATAGAACAACAACTGTAAATTTCCAAGAATGGGATAATTTAGGACAGTAAAATTTTTTTCAGAAAAAATCAAGACACTACGCACTATATTTCAGTTAAGAGAAGTAAATTGGCTGTTGGGGGGTACATATTCGCTTTTTATCATGATACCTGAAAATTTTAGTGCAGTAAATGAAATTGAGGAACTTTTAACCAATGTAAGGTTTAGAGACAACTGGAACCCTGGGGCACAAACACAGATGACTATATATTACCATATGGTTTAATACAGAGAAATCAATTTGTCTTAGGTGTCCAGAAAATAGAACTTTCCAATGTCAAGAAAATAAACTGAGTTTTCATAGTTAATGAGAAGATCCAACATTGTATGTAACAGATAATATGTATTTTTATATAATTTTTATTGTTACTTTTGGCTTGCTTCTTATCTTGAATTCGTAAGGAAATAAAATAGTTCTGTGCTCTTATAAGTAAATACTGTACTTATGACTCAGGGCATTGTCCAACCCACATACATTAATCTTCAAGTTATACAGGCACAGGTGATATTCCTCTTAACATTTCTAATAATTGCCTGTGTGTGTGTATATATATATATATATATATATATATATATATATATACACATATATATATGTAGTCTACTTATTATAACTATGTTGATGATAGAACTTGCCTCTTTGTAATATTAGCACTAAGGAGGTCTTATGCTTATCAAGTAGGAAAAAAATTATTAGTCATATTTTCACTTGTATATTACTTCCTCTTTTTGTCATTCACTTAGGCAGTGAAATAAACATCATTAAAAATGTCCCTGTTTCCATCTGCATCTGATTCCTGTCTATCCATTTCACTTTGATTTATTGCCCTTTGCTTATTTTCTCCCTGTACCTCTTTACTACTTGCAAAATGAGAAGGCTGGGCTAAATCAAAATTGAATGTAAAATTCTGTGCATATGTGCATTTTTCTCAGGAATAAGAATCATCATTTATCAATGACTTAGAGTATTTCTTAAATCATAGCTAGTTTACTATTACAGTAGCCAATCAACATTCTCTTCTCCCTTGTCTTCCAAATCAGCCCAGGCAATAGGAAATGTCACTTTCCCCATACAGCCTCAAAAAGTGCTCCTGTGTTTCTGGAGAATGAAAACTCCCTATGATATATGCATGTCTTTCCTAAATAGAATTTTTAATTACTTTAATGCTATCAGGCAAAAAATTCAGTAGATATCAACAAGAAAATTTATTAGAAACTATGATTAAAGAAATAACAGCTGGATGATGTCAAGAGTACCATTAATGTCCTTAAATGATGTAATATATGGAAGTATATTTTAAAATAAAAGAAAATATAGTATTTTGAGGTGATGGAATACTAGAAAATAATATTTTTTGTCCAAGGACTGATGATTTCAACTACATAATTATTAATGTTTGGAAAAATATGATCATTGGATACGATATTTATGTCAAACATTTCAGAACTTCAATGTCTGTTATTAAAGGATAGCTTAAGTTGGCAGATAGACATAGAAAATATGTATTTTTTATGGTGAAGTATGTCTTCTCATAGTCTCACAGCCACACGAAAGTGATCCAACCCAACCACCATGGAGCTTTGCACGGCTACCCAGGCCTGTCCTTAGGAGCTATGGCCAGGGAGAAATTTTTTGGTGTTTCACAGGCTGGGATGTGATGCTACACAGAAGAGAATTCTATTTTCAACCCCGGCTCTAAACAGCAAGTGGCTGGTCTTTCCAAGAGAGGGTTAAATCCATTACGGTAACACTACACTGAATAGCAATCCCTTCAGAGAAACTGCACACACAGCTTGCTCACGTTAGATAAACCCAGACATTATATTAATTCACAGCAATGCCAGGATTGTGCAGGGCATTCTTCATGAAAATAAAGATCCTGTAAGCTCTACCTGGCAAATCCCAAAGAAATCACTATTAGGATTTCATAGAGAGCTCAGTAAATGATTCATACAAAAAGTAATAGCTTTTCTTTATACCAGCAATAGCCACTAGAGTGTAATGGGGAAAAAAATAGTACATTGACAACAACAACATAACACATAAAATGTCTATGGTTAAGAAAACAAAAAATATACAAGTTCTATATTTAAGAAAAGAGAATTTATAAAAAATTTTTTCAAGGATTAAAAGATTACTTAAATGATCTCTGCAGCATAGAAGAAGAAATATTGCAAAGGTATCTACCCCCAAATTAATAGGTAAATGCAATTAAATCCACTAAAATATAAAGCTTATTTTTTGTGTTACAAGCTAGTACTAAAGTATATCTAGACCACATGAAGTCAAATATCACACCTCTTTTACTCCATCCTATACTCAGTATGTGGTATTGTTGAGAGCACATATTCAGCCCTTGACTGATAACTATACATTAATTGAATAAAGAAATATAATCTAAGTAATAAATCTGACATTGTATATATATAACAAGAGCATAAATGTTTTTGAAAATGAATGAAGGCTATCAAATACCAAAATATTCCATGAGCTTACCCACTGCTTACCATGCCTAACATATGCCAGACTGACCCTCCTACCGTAAATGACTGTAAAAGTAGAACACATAAATGAAGGAAGTACTTTCAGACATTGAGCAAAAGACAGTGAAATATAGTAATTTTTGAAAAAAGGGAAAATCACAAGCTGAGTCCCACCTGTGTCCCAGATCTCTGTCCATAAACAACTTTCTGAGCTCGGCCTAGAGAGGAGGAGCCACTCAGGGTTTGGCAGTCCTTTTTAGATGCCTGGCAAGGACTTTACAGGACAAAACAAATATACACGGATATTTTCCATTAACCTAAATGCAAAACTCCTCAACAAAATATCAGCAAGCCCAATCCAAAAATATATAAAAACAGGAACATTTTATGACTAAGTGGAGTTTATCCTCAGAATGCAAGGTTGGTTCAACATTCGAAAATCAATGAAATCGACTGCATTTAAAGAATATTCAGTGAAACTATAGTAATTAAAACAATCTGAGTAGTAAGAGCTTTGCTAACACAGAAATGGACATTCCATCATGAAGCAGAACACTGATGACCACTGTAAAGAAGGTCCAAATAGAAGTAGCTCACATGATTTGGAGGTAATAATAGTTACTTAGAGAATAGAAACTAGAAACTGAGATCAAGACCAATTATATATATATATATATATATATATATATATGCTGTATTTTGCCATGTATAATGAGCATTTTTTTGCCCAAATTTCTTAGGGAAAAATAAGGATGTGCATTATACGTGGGTAGTACTAATTCTGTATCTATATAAGTGTCCTTATTTTATTTATGTTTATGCATTAAAAGTGTAACTCTAGAAAGAAATAATGATATCCATATGCAAAATAATACCCTGGAATACGATAATTGGTTTTGTTTCAAATATAAATAAATAAATAATTGAATTAAAGGATTAAAACAAAAGTTTTTTTCTGAAAGTCTGGGCCAAAAATGTGGGTGTACACTACACCTGGGAGTGCATTATACATGGCAAAATATGGGGTGTGTATACATGTGTACATATATATTTAAAGAAAATCTATAATTTTCATTATAGAGCACTACTTTAAGCTGTCTCAGTGAATTCTTTTAATTTTTTCATAATGTTCCAAAGCTGAAGAACCTCTCTGGCTATTTCTATAAACAGAGACCTAGCAGATCCTAAATAGCCAATAGTGTCCAGTGTTGGAATGGGCAAAAAATGGTCAACTGTTCCCATTACAGAATTCAGCTTAAATGAGATTTATCTGTATCTGGTCTTTATGTGTTATGATTTCATAGAAAATATATGCAATTTCTAAGAAACAATTAATTTTAAGCTATCGCATTCCTTTCCAAATAAATAACTTATTCTTCAATAAACCACAGTATTAGAAGAGCTATAACACCTCAGTTGTAAATTGTGCATGTGCTACCCTGTACTTCCAAACTGTGTCAGCGCCTGCTTTCCCCAACCCTTATGAGGTAAAGAAGTCAAGTTCACTAAGGCATAGCTAGCTTCCCAGGTTATAAATCTTGTTGTGTCACAGATTAGAGGCTTGGAGAAATAACTATAAGAACCAATTTACTGGTTTTGGGGACTTTGATGGATTAGCATTACTTAAGAAAAAGAAAGAATATCTATTTTAGTCTCTGAACTATCTTTCATTTATTTCATCTCTAATTTAAGGCATTTAGTCTAAGACTGATAAGAGTTTTCATCCTGGCCACAAATACCTTTCCTGGGTCTTGCCCTCTGATGCATTTCTTGTCCTTTCCAGCCTCTGCTATATAGGGATAGGAAATTGATTACATTGTATTATCCGACTGATTATGACAGCAGCTTGTGGTTCAGCTGTATTATTCAGAGGCACTGGAGAAGCTGAGAGGCTAGCAAAAGGAAAAAACCAGGATATTTCTCCATCTCCTTGTCACTCAACATTGGTCAGTGTCTGTGGTAGTAACTGCGTCTCCTATGTGGTTTCAGCTCCCAGCAGGCAGGTCTGCAGGGGTTTAACTGGGTGAACCGAGCACCTTCAGCCCTTTAACCAGCCTGCTTCTCCTTATCTGTCTAGCCTAGTAGTGGTGGTCGTGGCTTCCTGCTACTGATTACCATTCCATTTGTCTTCCATCCTATGTTTGATGCACGTGTGTGTGTGTGTGTGTGTGTGTGTGTGTGTGTGTAGTCTAATTTAAATGCTTGCAAAGTTTTCTGTTTTCCTAAATGGACTGTGACAATCATTCGACATACTAAAATACATCAAAATAAAATTCTGTGAGTTTCTTACTAAGCAAAAGACTTTATTGCTGTGCCCTTGTTTTATTCATTATCAGCACACAGTGAGAATGCATCCCTTTAGATGAGGTTATGGGGTTTGTGTGTAGTTTTCACTACTGGTACTACTGCCTCTAAACTTGCTGAAAGGGAACTGTACTTCTCTTAACTTCTGTTCTCACCTGCAGATTTGAACTGTGAGACCTGAAAATGCTGATCTCAGGACTTCTTAAAGCCTTCAGCTTTAATACTAGCTCACTTTTATAGATGCTTTGCATCTGGGTCTAAAATTCTTTCTGAATCCTACAAATAATGAACATCAGTTGGGTTTGGCTGCCCAGTGTTCCTCCCCCTTTAGTCTCCTAACTAAAGATATGTTTTCTGTAGTAAACTGATCCCACACACTGAATGAGAAAACCACTCTTTTTCTCCCTGACCACAGTGGTGGTCATATAATATGGGCCTAGCCAATGGTGAAAGCCTGACTGGGTAAGAGAAGGGCAGTTTTAACAGGCAGGCCAATCAGAGCCCATCCTCCCTGCCCCATGCTAGGCTGTCTGGCTGCCATAGCTTTTGGAAAAGTTTGCTCCTTTCAATTGGATTTACTATGGCAGACCTGAAGATGCACTGCTCAGATCCTATTATAAGGAAAATTTTTGCACTGGGCTGAGCATAGTCAGCAAATGGCCTTTGGTTAACACTTTTTTTCAGGGTCTACCTAAGATTTTAAAGTCTACTCCACTGGAGTTTATCATTTCCCAGGCAGTCTGCATCCAGTGATTTAGTGAGGTGGAGTTATAAAGGCTCACTCACTTTGGCTGGAAGCAGGAAACTCTGACAAGCTCTGTTTGCTAGTTCCCAATAGGGCTAGCCAAGGCTTTGTCCAGCACAAATCACAGTTTGACTAAGAACAGCATAGCCACAAAGAACCGAGACCTCTTGGTTTGAGGGCCTAGGTTGTGACTGTAGGTAGGCCATTAATGTGAGCACAGATGGGCACAGATGGGCACAGATAATAGCTAAGATTAAGATGAATATAGGATGAACACTAGTGGAGGGAGAAATGAGGATCAATTATGAGCCTAAGGACAACTTCAGTAGCAGGGACTGTAGTTATTCCCTCTAAACTCTCTCCAAAATGTAGGTTCAAGAGGATCTGAGCAGCCCAACAGGTAAACGGTGATAGACATAAAGAACCCCTGTGAGGGAGAAACATTCTGCAGATCTGCACGAAGTGCAGCCGGTAGACAGCCTCCAGCTGTCAGCTCACTCAGGGTCTGACGCATCTCCCTCATGACACAGATCTACCTAGCCAGAGGTCACACAGTCTCAGGCAGTGTGCATCCAGTGACTTGAGTGAGACAGAGGTATGAAGAAAGACATAGCCAACAGAGGCTGATGTAAAACAACTCCGAAAGTCAGTACTCCAGGCTTCCTCACCAAGTTGGTTGAGGCTTTTTCAACACTGAATTTTACTTTGACTTTTCCCTCTTCCCAATTCCTGTTTTCCCTCTTCCTTTCACAGGTATTGATCCCTAATAAACAGCTTGTACCACAAACTCCATCTTAGCACCTACCTATGGAGAATGCAACCTGTGATAGCTGTTAAGCAAACGGGTGAAGTCACTGGACTCTTCACTATCATTTGTCTAACACTTCACACCTCATTTGAGTTCCATGTCATGCTTGAAGCCATGTCTAAAGCCAAATATACTCCTGGATTTGCCATTTTGTAAGTTAATAAATTTAACTCAAATTTACAGAGAACAGATTGGTGGTTGCCAGAGGGAAGGATTGAGGGGGTAGGAGAAATGGGTGAGAAAGTAGGGTCATCAAGGAACATGTATAAAGGACCCACGGACAAAGCCAAAGCAGGGGTGGATTGAGGGTGGGAGCGAGTGGGGCAGGAGAAAGTGGCGGCTCGAAAATGGAGACAACTGTACTTGAACAACAATAAAAAAAAAATGTTGTAAAAATCCAAAAAGCTTCCTCACATTCCTTTTCTACCTCATCACTTAAAAAGAAAAGAAAAGAAAAAAAAAAGAAAAGGGTGAAATGTTTTTGTTTTTTAGCTTAAATAAATTGGACTTTAAAAATAGCATGTATGCAGAACCCATAGGAATAACAAGATGGGGGACACGGGGTGACCTGTGTGGCTGGGGCTTCCTCAGATAACAGAAATAAACAAGGACAAAGGGTATAATGAGATGAGTCCTACTGGACTCCAAGTATTGAAAGGTAGGGAGGAATGGGTGTCTCAGCCCCCTCTCAAGCCCCAACAATGGTGAGAGAGAAGGCTTATGGAGGCAAGGTCTTTAAAAATGCTGAGTATTATTGATACTAATATTATGCATAAACTATTTTCAATATACTTCTGTCACTTACAACTAGATAATCTTGACTGACAAAATACAAAGACCACTGAATTTAGATGAACTGTGAACGTCAATGAAAGAAATAGAATTTCATACCACCATGGCTTGTTCCAAAAAAAGGCACCCTGAAGTTGGGCTTAGTCTCTTCTATTCCTAATTCACTTAAGAGAAAATATTAGTCATTGCCACCATTCATCATGTTGAGTCAGAATTACCTTGCATCACTATAGGCACATGGTTTTTAATATCTGCCCAGTTCTTAAAATATTGTTTTAAAAAATATTATGGGTGTAATGAATAGATGGCTATATATCTATATGTAAAGCCCAGTACAAGCAGTAAGAGCAGTAAATTATACAGAAGACTTAACAGTCTTTGCAACTGACAAACAGGTGAATCTATTTCCAAAATGCTTTATAGTTTATAAGAAACCTTGAGGGGTGGTTTTCTGACATTTGATTATCTAAATACACAGAGAAACCATATGAATAAAGAGAATACCTGGTGGGATGTGTCTTGAAAATAGTCATGAATGTTACTTAGGGTTTTTCTATTCGAAATGCCAATTTTCAAAACTAGGAGAGTGAAAAAATAGTATAACACTAAAATTGAACTGTGTAGTACAATATACAAGGCACATTTTAAACCCTAGTAAATTACTACCCTATATTTATAAGTAACAATTGTGTGTAGTAGAGGTTAAGCAAGTTGCTCAAAGTAACAATGAATAAATTATGGACTTGAGAGTTGTTGTCAGTTCCTCTATTCATATGTCCAAGAGTAGTGATATCAAGTTGATCCCATTGCTATTTCATACTATTTTATGTACCCCCTGGAACCTACACTACAATGTAACTGTTCTCTCTGGAGTTGTAAAACCGATATCCTTGGTAACCTAGGCACAGCTGCAGGTTGAGAAGCACCCTCATCTGAAGGAAGCTGCATGGCACACAGTTGACTGGGTACCTTGTGTTTATTTATGAAAAAGTAATAATTATAAATATCTTGCCTAAATAAACATTACTGAGAGGTAAAATCTGCTCTGATTACACAGAATAATGTGTACACAAATGTCCACAGCAGCTTTTTTCATAACACCTTCCACTGAAAACAAGTGAAATATTCATCAACAGGGGAATGGATAAACTGTGAAGATTCATACAATGGAATACTGCATAGCAATAAATAACAACGAATGAATGACACCTACAATAATTTGAATGCAAGTTACAGACACTACATTGAGTAAAAGAAGCTAGATAGAAAAGTGTACATACTAATACATGATTCCATTTACATGAAGCTCAGGAACAGGCGAAACTCATTGATGACAACAGAAATCAGATTACCGGTCACATTCTGAGGCGGAGTGCGACTGAGGAGTGGTGTGATAGGAGCTTTGGAATGCGAGACATGTGTTGTGCCTTGACCTCGGTGGTAATTATTTGGATAGCTGTGTAAAATGTTCTTTGAGTTGACACTTAAGATTTTTGCGTTTTATTCACTTTATTATCTGTATGCTAAAAATCAGTAATAAAGTTTGGTTTTATATCTTCTCTGAATCATTTCATATGAACACGCTGACTAATCTGACATACCACAGAGTAGCCCAGTGAAACCCAGGGCCATATATCTAAATATGCCACCAACCCGACACTCTACTTAAACTCATTCTTTCTTAATACACACTGATCTTTATAGTTTTGAGATGTGGTCTTAATAAAATATGAATTTTGAATTGTTCATTCAGTTTCAGTGACAGATTTTTCCAGACCTATGTTCTGAGATTCTGCTGCTGCATAATCAGCAATATGTATATATAAATAGACCAAAAATAGATATATAATATATACCCACTGGTAATCATATCAGCTATTAATAGCATTCATCATGTCACCTTATACAAAAAAGTGATATTTTAAAATTTGCTTTTTATAAATAGAATCCTATTTAAACTCTTTTTTATGATATTTTTTTTTCTATCAAAATCGACCAAAAATTAACGTAATTATCTGAAGACACTTAGATACTATTGTCTATAAATTTCTCCCTTTTCTTCAAACTGCTCAAAACTATACCATAGGTTAACAAAAGAAAGACACAAGTTTGTTTGTTTGTTTTCTCCTTATGGGGTTTGGTAGAGAGTAACTAAAAGAACAAAAAGACCAAGTCACTGTATCACTCAGAGTCAGGCCCCCAACTCTGAGTCAGACAGAGTGAGGTCGATAATCCGGGGTTTTACTAAGAAATGCGGATTATTCGAGGTTTAGGAGTCTCAGGTCTGTTAACAGCCTCCCCGTGCTGAGTGAGACTTTGGAAGAATTGCCATTTCTGTCTAGACTGCATTTTAAACAAATTTCTTCTTGGCTGCTTTTCAGAGCTAAATGGTTTCTGTGCTTAGAAAACTGAACAAGCAACTAAGTTCTGGCCTTGCAAGATTCTCTCAGTTTTCAGGTTGGTGGCTCTTCACCTACCATATGATACTCAATTTTTGAGACTAGAACTCCCAGACCATCCTTGAAAACAAGATCAGATATATTTTTGAGAGGAATAATGTGCTCTATTGAGTCTACTCTACTTTAGGCTAGATTAAAGAAATCTGTTCAAAAATTTATGATGATCTTTGACTTCTAGTCAAGATAGTGGCACAAGTAAACACAACTCACCTCCTTGCACAACCACATCAAAACTACAACTAAACTGTAGAACAGCCATCACTCAGAATCGTCAGAAATTGAGTTGAATGGAAGTCTGACAATGACGGAATTAAACCACATCCATCCAGACTGGTAGGAGGCGTGGACACATGAAACAGCCTAGTCCCACAGCCATGTGCGGTGGATAAAAATTCAGAAGGGATATCTCAGGAGCAAGTAGTCCCAGCCCCACTGCAGACCTCTGCCCCCCACCCCTGCCATCTGAGGTTCCAGTGCCAGCAAGATAAGTCCCCATAACTTCTGGCTTCCAAAACCAGCAAGTATTGAGTTGATAGAAGAAACTTCTGGAGTCCCAAGCAGTTCCCTTTAAAGAACCCACACCTGAACTTACTCAGACTCAGTCCCTCTGAGCTTTAGCACTGGAGTAGCAGCTTGAAAGACACCAGTGGCATACAAGGAGGAACTGAAGTATCTGGCATCAAGGTGAGAGGTAGGGGAAAATGTTTTCCCAGACAGAAAAGCACGCAGAAGCCATTGTCCCTTTTCTGAACATCCCCCACACAGAGCCACAGAGCCAGCAGGTGGGTGCCATATCTGACACTCCATCAACTTGGCTAATGCTGTTTGCCCCACCCTGGAGATCCACTGAGACTCCATTCCACCCAACTCACAGGCCCACCCAAGCCATTAACAGTGACTTTTCCATATGAAAGGCTTTATCACTTCTTAAATCCTCTCAAACAAGCAAGAACTGACTTCAAAAGCCCCAGCCCCTGTACCACTTGCTAAGTGGCCCTAAGCACAGCACTTGCAACAGCCAGCCTATATTCACAGCTTGGCTTCACCTGAGAATCTATAAGCCCAGCACAAGTAGCAGCCATTTCAAATTGCTTAATAGTTTATGCGGGGCGGCACCAGGCAGAACTCAGGTGGGAGCTGACCTTGGCCTGTACCACTGGGAAAACCTCAGAGCCTATGCACCCAGTGGGCAGGTACAGACCATGCTGAAAGACCGCCACCCTGCCCCTGTACAGCTGATTCTCCACAGAGGGTGGAGTTGGTGGTAAGTGGTCACAGCCAGTCCTTGCAGCTGACTGGCCTGGATAAATCCTTCCGCTTGACCTGCCAACAGCAATCAAGGTTCAACTTCAGAGGATAGTGTACTCAGTCCACAAAAAAGGCACACCTTGAGTACTGATCTTGGGTGACAGGGGAGGCTGTGCCACTGGACCTTAAAGGACATCTACTATATAGGGCTATATTACCAAGACAGGGAGTCATAACAGTTCTACCTAATACATAGAAACAAACACACAGGGGCTCCCAAAATTATGAAGCAAAGAAACATGTCCCAAAGGAAAGAACAGATCAAAGCTCCAGAATGAGAACTAGACAAAATGAAGTTAGCAATCTGTCAGATGCAGAGTTCAAAACACTGGGTATAAGGATGCCCAAGGAACTTAGTGAGGACCTCAGTAGCATAAAAAAAATCCAGTAAGAAATGAAGGATACACTAATTGAAATAAAGAACAATTTACAGGGAGACAATTGTAGAGCAGATGAAGCTGAGAATCAAATCAATGATTTGGAACATAAGGAAGCAAAATACAACCAATCAGAATCACAAGGAGGAAAAAAAAAATCCAAAAAAATGAGGATAGTGTAAGCAGCCTCTAGGAAAACTTCAAGAAGTCCAACATTCACAGCATAGGGGTGACAAAAGGAGCAGAGAAAGAGCAAGAAATTGAAAATCTATTAGAAAAAAATAATGAAAGAAAAGTTCCCTAATTTGGTGAAGGAAATAGACATCGAAGTCCAGGAAGCATAGAGGGTCCCAGTTATGATGGACACAAAAAGGCCCACTCCAAGATATAGCATAATTAAAATGCTAAAGCTTAAAGATAAAGAGAGAATCTTAAAAGCAGCAAGAGAAAGGAAGTTAGTTACCTACAGAGGAGTTCCCATAAGACTGTCAGCTGATTTCTGAAAAGAAACTTTTCAGGCTAAAATAGATTGTCAAGAAATATTCAGTCATGAAAAGCAGGGAATTACAGCCAAGATTGCTCTACCCATCAAAGCTATTATTTAGAACCAGAGGGTAGATAAAGAGCTTCCCAGATAAGAAAAACTAAAGGACTTCTTCATCACCAAGCCATTATTATATGAAATGTTAAAAGGACTTATTTAAGAAAAAGAAGATCAAAAGTATGCACAATAAAATGTCAATAAATACGTATCTACAAACAATTGAATCTAAAAAACAAACTAAGCAAAGAAGAAGAACAGAGACAGAATCATGGATAAAAGGGCATTTTGATGGTTGTCATATGGGAGGGTGGTGTGGGAGAATGGGTGAAAGAGTGAGGGGATTAGGAAGTACAAGTATGTTGTTACAGAATAGCCATGGGGATATAAAGTTCAGTACAGGAAATGGAGTAGCCAAAGGACTTATACACATGATCCATGGAAATGAACAATGGTGTGGGGATTGCCTGAGGGAGTGGGGTGTGCCAGGTGGAAGGGGGCAGACAGGTAAAAATTGAGACAAGTGGACACCTATAATAGCATAATCAAAAAATATAAATTTTAAAAGAATAATTTTAAATGAAAAATTTAAAAATGAGTAAGATGGGTTTTACACCATTCTGTCTCAACAGGAAAAACAAAAATTTATGATGAGTTTATATGTATTGTAATTTCACTCAGAGCAATATAATTTTGACTTATTTTAGGGCAAGAGTTAAATCATATTTTATTCTGCATGAGAGCCCAAAATTGTATTACTTATTGACAAAAAAATGTGTTCAATTATTACAATTATTACATTAGAAGTGCCCATAGAGCCTCACTGAGTGAAAGACATGTAAATGAACTGTGTGATTCTCTATGATATTTTATAGATTTGAAAGTTCAGAATCATACGATGTATTCAAGAAAGAACAAAAGATCAGTGCCTAAATGCCCAATTTTATTGTTCTGTTCATCCTCCTTTGTCCTTGGTAAGAGAATATATAACTTAGAGTTAACTGATCTTCAGTTGTGTGTACTCGACTTTCTATAACACAAGTGGAGTGGAAGCAAGTTATGCCAGAATGGTAAAGACTAGTCAACATCTAATGCCAAAATAACATGAAGAAGTATCTTAGCACTAAACTGTGTGTTGTTCAAGTTTCTATACAAGAAAAGTCCTGGTACTGCCCTATAGGAGCTCAGAATACACTGAATTTTGGTCACTGAAATCAGAATTATCGAAGAATAAGATGACTGTGATAGATATACAATGTTCAAAAGTGAATGTCATTTGTGTTGAAGCTGAATGAATGCATAACTGAAGTAGATAGAGAGATATTAGGGAGTTATTCATATAACCTAATGTAGGGTAGAGGAAGTTGTTGGTTTTGTTTTTAATGTTGTTTTGTTTTTTGGTTTTATGTTGGCCTTACCCTTTACTCCCAGTTTAGTCCTCATACTCTACTACTTTTATCTTACTCTAATAAGAAAGCTGACCAGCCCCGGCTGGTGTGGCTCTGTGGATTGAGTGCTGGCCTATGAACCAAAGGGTTGCTGGTTCAATTCCCAGTCAGGACCCATGCCTGGGTAGCAGACCATGTTCCCAGTTTGGGGTATACGAGAAGCAACCACACACTGATGTTTCTCCCCTTCTCTTTCTCCCTCCCTTCCCCTCTCTCTGAAAGTAAAATAAATAAAATCTTTAAAAAAAGAAAAAAAGAAAGCTGACCAATTTGATATTATACATGTATCTAAACTAGATATACCCTCTGTAAGATACTATACTGGATAATTATGTTTTTCAATGTCCAATTTATATATGTAGGTCAAGGTCTTGGTGACTTAAGTAATACTGATACTGTTTGGGTAAAGATTTGCCTATACAAACAACAGCTTTATTTTTGCTCACACTATTGGAAAAGGCTATAGAAAATCCTCTAAACATTGGCTTTCTGAAATTCAGTAAATTTCATGAACTCCTAAGTGGCTATTCTAATATTTGAGTAGGCAGCTACAAAGACATTTCTGATTGACTCACTGACACTCTTTATTAGTACATATTAAATCACTTCATCAGGAAAACAGAAGCCAGCTTATGAATCATGGATCTAAAGGGTTTCATAAAAAAATTAAGGACTTACACTTTTCTTGGAAGAGATGAAAGAACAGAGATCAGGAAAGCTTCTACCAAAGGTTAGGGGCGCTGCCCCTGAAGGGTAGAGAAGTCGTCTCAGCCCAGAGCACTAAAGTTGCTAATTAGAGGTCTTGCCCAAAAGATACCTTGATTCTCTAGTACCTCTGAGAACGTCCTAGGTACTAACTCAAACCGAATTCAGTTAGCTGTTCTCAAGAGCTCACTCTGACTGTGCATCTGCTTATGCTATGTCCAGAAAATAATGGTTCCCTCATCTCTTTCATGTTGCTCTCATGGGCAAGCTGAAATCCAGAACTACTCAGAGAATGAGATTATGGGAAATCTAGTTCCCAGCTTCTTTGCTGAAATTCAGATTTTAAGCAGGAATGCTATATGCCCAATGAACTGAAGATGATACAGCATAAGTTTCCCCAAATTGTGCTTCACTTTCAAAAATAATGCTAATAAGGTGTTACTACCTTAAAGGGACACTTGTATTCAATTTAAAAAAGGAGAATTATTCTGATGGGGGAAAATGTGTGAGAAACACTTATTTTAACCCTGACATGGAAATTAACACTGAACAATAAATATTAAAAATGTACTATAAAGCTGGTGGGAAATAGCATTTCGACTTCATTTAATGCAACATTTCTGCACTTATTAGATCAAAGAATCCTTCTTCTTTTCATGTAGAACTTATTAACAAGCTTCCACTGTGTGCTTTTATATAAACCCTATTCCAGCGGATGTTTTCAGCAACCTTCAAGATTATTAATCAAATGATGGTTAAATAAAGCCTACTGGCTACTGCGTTTATCTCTTCTCCCTTCTAACATGCTACTGAAATCACAGTATTGGGATTTTTAGGCAAAACCCACCAAAACGAATGGAACTAGAAAGAAAAACATCAGACATGACAGATTTCAACAGTTTGAGAAAATGGATAATAGATGTAAAATCAGGAACTGAGAAATGTGATTTAAGATATTTAACAATCAGCACGACCTGGGAAGCAGCCAATATAGAGCTGGATCCTGGAGTTAGACATTAACCCTTTATTTCTGCTGAATTAGATATTAAGTCTTTCACTGATGGATGATGGACAACCCAGGACCCCAGGTAGATAATTTAAAATTATGGGAGGTGGATAATACACAGTAGGTTAGAGGACAAAACTATTTATGAATTGACACAGAAGTATTTCCGGAGTTTAACAACTAGCAAACCGTTCCAGGGAGAAGGCTTTCTAATTAGAGAAAGATGATGAAAACCTTAAGCCCTGTGTGTAAAATACAGTCCAAGTCTGTATCTCAGGGTTACTGTGACCTGCCAAGAAGTCCTACTGGCCCTGGAAGGAAATTATGTGGCATATATGCCAGTGCTTTGTAAGCTACAAAATGCTACACACATACTAGTTATTATTTCTTCTATAACTGCCAGTATGGTGCTTGCTTCCTATAATTAAGAAATTATTGGTAACTTTTAGGTTCTTTCATTCCATTTCCTCCTAAAGAATACATCAGAACTGTTTACTGCTTACAAACAAGAATAAAAAATATATTTATAGCAAAGATATATGCCCTAAGTCCTTCTCCAAATGTATTCTCAGTAAACAAAGCTAATCTTTCTTGATCTAGCACAGCAACCCCAAAACCTTCAGGGTTTTTATCAGAATAAACTCGTCTTCTGGAATTACCTTTTCCTCATATATAAATAGCTGCTCCTTTATTGCTACCACCCCTCCCACACACACACACACACAAACCCCACACACACCTGCCATCTTTGCCTCTCCTGACCCTGTCAATAAAGGTACTAACTCATTCTTCAACAAACTCATGCCCCAGGGAATTTGAAGGGCTGCCCACAAGCTAAAGACTATTTTTCAAGGGTAGGAAGGGCAATCTTTGTTTTTGTTGCTTCATTCCTGAGCCTTTATTTTTTTCTTTTACAAAAGACCACATTGTGCCCAGGGTCCTTGAACTTACTCTGAAAAACTACTGTAAAAAAATAACTGCTATTTCACTGTTAGGGTTAAATACTTGATATTTTCTTGGTAATAATTCACAAAAATGTGAACACATTATTAGATTTTCTAACTGCTTGCAGAATAACAACTAAGGTGAAAGTTCTAGTAAGGTATTGGTCTAAAGTGAAATCAGTTTCCTATGCTGTGGACTCAACAACATGCTAATTTAATCTCAATAACTGCTAACATTGTTCACTAAACAGAATGGCTTCCTCACTTTCCTGTGATCTTTTAATTTTTATATACCCTTCATAAATAAATTCACATCTCATTTTATTGGTGACTGTTTTCTCACCACTTCTTGGCCTTACTGATTCCTTATGATCCTGACATCCTATAGTGTTTATTTTCTATATCGCACATTTTAGCTTATAACTAAATGTGACCCTGAGCTGTTGTTTATGCATTCATCTGCAGGGACCAGTTCTCTTATGAGATTGTAAGCCCTTTGAGCAAGAGACTGTGCCTCGTCAAGAAGTATTTATTGAGTGTATTCCTCAGGGCTCAAGCAGAGAAGTGGAACCTACAGTAGGAGATGCGTTTGTTACAAAGAAACGGTTAGTACAATCGAGGGGGCTGGGTAAGCAAGTCCGAAGTCCATAACACGGGCCGGCAGGGAAAGGAAATGGTGGGCAGGCAGAAACCCCCCAGGCCCAAGCGGGAGCTTTCTGTCCGCAGGTGGTGGCCGGGAAGGAAACTCCAGGGGAGAGCAATTACAGAGCCAGAAGCCGCAGGGAGTCCTGACTTTAGGAAAATCCTAAATTGTCTTTTAAAGTCTTTCCCACTGATTGTGCGGCCTGCACAGAGTATTCTTCCTTTTTATTAATTTAAAGTCTACTGAGTAGGTACCTTTATCACATCTGCAAAATGCCTTCACAGCCGCACCTAGATTTGAGTTTCAATGACTGGAAGAAGTTACTTGTATGCTACAAAATGACAAGGGCCTTCCTATCTCAGGAAAGGACAGCCTTTGTAACCTGCCCTAACCAGACGCGTACAAGATAGAGAATTCTGGGGACTGGAGTTCAGTCAGGCCAACTTGCCATGAGAAAGCCATCACAATGATCATGCGGTATGTGGGACATAAACAGCACTGTGGCTGCTCTTAAAGAAGTAAAGCCTTCTGTAACAAAATAAAAATAAAGTAGTGATATTTCCTATCTCCCTGATCTCCCTGCTCTATGCTAGAGGCATAACAGGTACATAATAAATACTTGAAAAAATAAATGGTGACTTTGGCTAATTTCTCTACCCAATGTGCTTTTGTTGATTTGAGTACTAAACAGGTTTAATGAATATATTGTTTTGCCTACATAAATGATTTGGTGGGAAGCAAGAGTTGAGTTAATGGCAGCATTGTTTTTCTCTCACTATTTTTCTGTTAGCAAATACGTGCTAAATGGTTATGTCTGAAAACAGCACAAAAATGCTCTTATGATGTTTATTATTATGTTTAATGGATACAGGCTATTTCAAATACTCAGTATAAGCCATCAATAAGAATTATCAAAATAATTGAAGATATAACAATAACCTATCTTTTGAATCCAATGGTATCATTCGTTCATTCATTCAATAAATATTTATCAAGTATCTTCTGTGTATTATCAGGGTTCCATGTGCTAAAGACACAGTTGAGGACAAAACAGTTTCTGCACACGTAGAGCATATGTTATACAGGAGGTGGCAGAGACTAAATAGGTGAAGAGCTTAATATACAAAAATATCAATTAATCACGGCAGATTCAATAACTTCAACCTGAAATTTTTCATAGCCTTCATTAAGAGAAAATAATAAAACACACAAAATCAATGACTACAAAATTAGATACACAATGTAATATTTATTTAGTGAATGAAAACAAATTATAAATCTTACAAAGCTATCAAAAATATCACAAAATTTATAAAAACTCCATAAGCTTTTTATTAATTTCCTGACACATCCTATAATTGATTTATTTTATTTTATTTTTGACTGCATACCCTATTCTGTATTATTTGGTAATAAATAAAACTATTTTGTATCATTTGGTAATATTCTGTATTACTATTATTCTGTATTACTAATATTCTGTAAAACTATTCTGTATTATTTGGTAATATTTTATATTAAAAAGTGCTAATTCGGGTTTCTCTCTGGCATGTTTGGTTAAAATTGGTAGGTTTTTTTAATTATTAATGATCATTTTGAAATGATTCTTTCAACTTCACAGCTCGTTATTGGTAATGTCCTATAAATTTTTTGTAGTACATTATAAGTTTTAGTGCTAAAACACAGGAAAGATATTCATTCTATTTTATATAATTCCTATCAAAAATGAAGATAAACTTTTCATTATATAATTGTTATATGATATATTATCAAGCCTATCCTGATAGGACAGTAACTTTGACAGGAAAGTATTTCTGTTTTGATTAGGCATCAGTGGGAACAGAATACTAATTTTATACATCTGGTGAACCAAATATTTTTCCATACATTAGCTTCTGGTACTTCATACTTCAAACATAGTTTCTTCACCATAACCCTCATAATTCCTATGCCAGGCACTGTGGCATACACTCAAATGGTCATACAACACCAGGCCCTGATCCTCCATTCGGTGAATGTCAACTGTATCCCTAACTCAGTTTCTCCTTAGCTAGACCTCCAACAATGCCCTCTGCTGCTCCAATACCCCCTGTCATGCAGGAAAATGTGATACATGATTGTGGTTAAAAAAATTACTTTTCTAATTTTTACAAAAACTTGAGCAGGTAGACCAGAATGATGACAGACAAGGTTAGTAGGGCAAATTAGCCGGGTATTAATTGTTATTTCTGTAAAATTTTTATCATTTGTTATCATCTTCCTAGCATCTTTTTTAAATTTTTATTGAATTTGTTGGGATGACATTGTTTAGTAAAATTATGTAGGTCTCAGGTATACAGTTCTATAATACATCATCTGTATATTGTATTGTATGTTCACCACCCAAAGTCAAGTGTCCTGTCACCATTGATAAATGGTTCACCTTTACCTTCTACTATGCATAACCCCTCTTTATCTCAGGCAAACACCGTAGTGTTACCTGTGGCAATGAGGTTTTTTGTTATTGTTGGTTTTTTTCTGTTTGCTTGTTTGTTTTTGCTCAGTCCTTTCACATTTCTCACTTGGCCCCCAGTGCCACTCCCCTCTGATAACTGTCAGTCTAGTCTCTGTGTCTAAGAGTCTGCTTCTATTTTGTTTGTTCACTTATTTTGTTCATTAGATTCTGCATATGAGTGAAGTTATACGGTGTTTATCTTTCTCTGACTGGCTTATTTCACTTAGTATGATACTCTCCAGGTCCATCCATGCTGTTGCAAAACATAAGATTTCCTTCTTTTTTACAGCCAAGTAGTATTTCATTGTGTAAATGTACACAGTTTCTTATCCACTCATCGACCGATGGACTCTTGCATTGAATATGTTCTGTTGAATTAGAATTTCAGGTGTCTACTGATATATTCCTAGAAGTGGAATCTCTGGGTCATAAGAGAGTTCCATTTTTATTTTTTGAGGAAAATCCATACTGTTTCCCACAGTGGCTGCACTAGTCTGCTTTCCCACCAACAGTGCACTGGAGTTCATTTTTCTTCACATCCTCACCAGCACTTATCGTTTGTTGATTCATTCATGAGAATCATTCTGACAGGCAAGAGCTGATATCTCATAGTGGTTTTTATTTGCAGCTCTCTGACAAGAAGTGATGTTGAGCATCTTTTTATATGTCTATTGGCCCTCTGTATGTCCTCTTTGGAGAAGTGCCTATTCAGGTCTTTTGCCCATTTTTTAATTAGATTATTTGTTTTCTTGGTGTTGAGTTTTATAACTTCTTTATAAATTTTAGATATTAATCCCTTATCACATATATCAATGGTGGCTATGTTCTCCCATTCAGTATGATATCTTTTCATTTTGTTGATGGTTTCCTTTGCTCTGCAAAAACCTTTTAGTTAAATTTAGTTCCATTAGTTTATTTTTACTTTTGTTTCCCTAGCCTGAAGAGACATATCAGAAACAATATTGCTATAAGAAATGTGTGAAGTTTAACTGCCTATGTTTTCTTCTAGAATTTTTATGGTTTCAAGTCTTATATTTAAGTCATTAATCCATTTTGAATATATTCTTGAGTATGGTGTAAGAAGGTGGTCAAAATCCATTTTTTACATGGAACTGTCAAATTTTCCCCAAACCATTTATTGAATAGACTGTCTTTACTGTCTTTACCCCATTGTATGTTCTGGCCTCTTTTGTCAAATAGTAATTGACTATAAAGGCGTGGGTTTATTTCTGGACTCTCTATTCCATTCCATTGATCTATACATCTGTTTTTATGCCAATACCATGCTGTTTTTTTAATCCTCACCATGGATATGTTTGTTAATATTAGAAAAAGAAGAAAGAGGAGAGAAACATTGATGTGCAAGAGAAATGTTGATCAGTTGCTTCCTATATGTACCCCAAATGGGAATCGAACCAGTAACCTAGGTATGTACTAGGTTAACCAGGGATTGAGTCCACAACCTAGGTATGTGCCCTGAATGGGCATTGAAGTTGCAACCTTTTGGTGAATGGTACAGCTCTTGGTTTCAGTGATCTTTTTTATTGTTTTTTTATACTTTATTTTATTGATTTCTGTTCCAACTTTATTATTTCCTTCCATCTACTTTGGGCTTTTTTTCCTGATGTTTCTTTTCTAGTTTCTTTAAGTGTAAAATTAGATTGTTTATTTGAGATTTTTCTTCTTTCTTGAGATAGGCCTAAAATGCTATGGATTTTCTTCATGGGACTGCTTTGACTGTGTCCCACTGGTTTGGGGTTGATGCGTTCTCATTTTCATTTGTTTCAAGGTATTCTTTTATTTCTTCCTTGATCTCATTGTTAACCCAGATATTATTTGGTAACATGTTATTTTGCTTCCATATCATTGTGTGACAGTCTTAAGGGAGCTCCCTTGTAGGTAACCATCTGCTTTTTTTTTCTTATTGCTTTTAAGATTTTCTCTATGTCTTTAACATTTGCCATTTTACTGTGATATGTCTTGGTATGAGCCTCTTTGGCTTCATCTTGTTTGGGACTCCCTGTGCTTCTTGGGCTTGTGTGTCTTCTTTGTTCACCATGTTAGGTAAGTTTTCAGTCCTTATTTCTTCAAATAGGTTCTCAATCCTTCGTTCTTTCTCTTTACCTTTTGGTACCCCTTTGAGGCATATGTTGTTATGCTTCATGTTGTCTCAAAGGTCTCTTAAATTGTCCTCATTTTTAATTTTTTTTTTTCATTTTGCTGCTCTAAATGTTTTTTTGTTTGTTTGTTTTTGCTACCTGTCTTCCAAATTGCTGATTCCATCCTCTGTTTCATTCAACTTACTGTATATTTCTTCTAGTGTATTCTTCATTTCAGATATTGTATTCTTCATTTCTGACTGGTTCTTTTTCATGGTTTCTCTGTCCTTTTTATGCTTGCTATCTCTTTTTAGAAGCAGTCACTAAGTTCCTCGAACAGCCTTGTAACCATTTTTTGTTTGAACTCTGTATAGAGTAAACTGCTTGCCTCCATTTCATTTAGCTCTTTTTCTGGAGATTTCTCCTGTTCTTTCATTTTGGGTATATTTCTTTTTTCCCCACTTTTCCTGTTTGGTTTGTTTCTATATATTAGGTAGATCTGCAATGATTCCCATTCTTGGTAGAGTATGCTTATGTGTTATATGTCCTGTGGAACTAAGTAGAACAGTTTCCTTGATCTCCTCAGCTGCATGCTGCAGGAATGTGCTTTCTGTAGGTTTTGTGGGCCCTTCTGTTACAATTGGGTCTTGATTGCTATTGGTCCCATTTGTTTGCAGAGTCAGCCGTCAGGCTGCCTGACTATGAAGATCAACCCCAACCACAATATACAAGTTGCTGTGCAGGTGCTGACCACACAAAGTGGAATTCGCCTCTGCAGAGTTAGTACCTGCCAAGATCTCCCTTTAATATTCCACTTTTGAAGCGAAGAGTACTCTGCTCTGATGTTTTCTATAGCGGCTCGCTGGGTTTTTGTTCTGGGTCTCCTGGGAGGGACTCTGATACAGACCAATGTCAGACACTGGCTGTGATTCTCCCTGGGCAACCCCTTTGTAGCTACTCCTGCTATGCCTGGGTATGTGTGGGAACAACCAAGCTGTGCACCACTGCCAGTTTTTACCAGCACCGGGTCCAGGGGGCAGGCCAGCAAAAGTCCCAAGACACCCCAATATCTACCTTCACTTGCCTCTGCCTGACAGCATCTTGATAGGCTCAGTCACTGAAAGAGCCTCTAGTGGTACTTGATTTGCATGAGGCAGGTTCTCAAGGAGTCACCAGGTATCAGTGAGTGGTGTGCACCAGATGGATGCAAATTCAAAATCAGTGCCAGTGCTGAGTCTGAGGCCACTCAGCAAATGTCTCAGGGTATACCAAGGTTAGCTGCCACCACTGGGTGCCTGCAGACCTTTATGAAGGGGCAGGGTCTCGGGGAGTCATCAGAGCGAGATCAGCAGAATTTATCAGGCCCAAACAGACCAAGACTTGGCCATCTGAATGATGGCCTCTTCGCCAGTCTGGCATGCAAAAGAAAAATGGCCCTTGTCCTAGAGCCACACAGCTCTGTTCAAGATTCTGCCAGGAGCCCAAGCTCAACAAGATGGGACCACTGGGAGTCAGGAGGGTGGGGTTAGTGGATCTCCTATGAGGGGAGGAGAAACCAATCAATGGTTCTCTCTCACGTTAATGTTTCTCTCTCTCTCTTTTTCCCTCCCTTCCCTTCTCTGTAAAAATAAACAAATAAATAAAATCTTTTTTAAAAAATGCCTCTCCCTAGCTTTGCTTTCCAAAAGCCTAAATTTCTGAGGTGAACTGATGAACTGAAAGGATTTATCCTAACCTCAGAAATCAAAGAAACAATAATAGACAGAGAATTCTGACTCTAACCTCTGACAGAAAAGATTCCTCCATTAAAGAAAGAAAAGAGAGCTGGAGGCCACAGGGTGAGAGTGCAGGCATGAGAGAGGAAGGCTGAAGAGGTGAGTAAGAGTGGCATGTAGCCTGGATTTCTAGGTCCTGTTTCCTGTTTCTACACACATCTCTGGAGGGTTATCAAAGTCTCAGAGGAAAAAGGTGCACAGAGAACCTAGGCAAATGGATCTCAGCACTATGGTGACTTTCGTGCCCCAACACAGACCATACAGACCCCTGAAGGGGCCACTCAGAAAGGAGACATATATCAGAGATGACCTGTACAGACCAAGTACTGGATAGAAAGATGACCATAGAGGCAGGTATTTCTGAGGACAAATGACACGAAGAGTCCACTCTGCTAAGACGGAGTAGAGGAGATTCTTTAATTGACTGGGATTACACTTCTTCCAACCTGCGAGATGGCAGACTAAAAATAAATACCAAATCAAGATATTAAAAAAATTAGAATTAAATAGATTCATAAAAATGATAAAGAATTTAAATAAGAAAAAAAAAGATTATAAATGTGCATACACAAACACACACATGCATACCCTGCATACCTGAACTGTGCCATAAAGAACATGTCACGTATACCTGGTTATCAGAAGCCAAGGCAATATGTTGTGGGCATTGAAAAATGACTTTTCCTAAGAAAACTCAAAGAATTTTTTTAAAGATTTTATTTATTTCTTTTTAGAGAGAGGGAAGGGAGGGAGAAAGAGAGGGAAACATCAACATGTGGTTGCCTCTCACAGGCGTCCCCCACTGAAGACCTGGCCAGCAACGCAGACCTGTGCCCTGACAGAGAATCTGCCCAGTGACCCTTTGCTTCACAGGCCGGCCCTCATTCCAGAGCCACACCAGCCAGGGCAAATCAAAGAATTTTTTTAATGAAAAAAAAATCTCAAAATTCTCAAGGTAATTCTACATAACTGTCAGTAACTCAGATGAATTTTCTTTTATGGGAAAAGATTAATATTAATACATGCTGGGTCTATGTCTGACAGTATTTACATTTCATACTAAGTGGGAAAAGTTGCGTTTAAGTATTAATGTAGTGCTATAAAAGCTATGTCTCATTACAAATACCTAACTTTAAACTGTCATTAACAAACTAGTTTTTTTATTACAAACACAATAAGAATAATGATATTAATTTTTAAACATATTAGCTATGAGGGGGGACCCCAGAAAATGTAATTTATTTCTTTAAAATCATGTATTAATTCTCACATGTTTAAACTTCAGTCACCTTCACACACAAACCCCTGGTTCTCTCGTACCAGAGACACATGGGAACCCAACTTCTGGAGGCCACACACCTAGCCCAGGGCACTGACAAGTGCAGCACCACACTTTGCACATGGAAAGAACCTGAACCACTCAACTTACATGGAGCCTCAAGTAGGAAAGATCCAGCTTAACGTGGGCTAAGGCGTGGCACACCTGCACCTCTGCCTCAGCCAGCGGCCCCTAAACGTGTGCTATATTAGGCACAGTGCTTTGTAAAATGTCTGGGGCCGGCGCATGCCACCGTGCATCTGGTTCGGCGCTGCCAGCAAGATGCAGGTGCATGCACGGCCCCGGCCAACCAGTCCAGCATGGGCTGAGCTCCCTGAGCAGAGACTCAGAGCTCAGTGGTTCTACCTCTCCCATGACCCTGCCGTCATCCAAGAACCCTCGAGCAGCATTATAAATAAAAGTAACAATTACCATTATATATAAACACTCACTTTTGCACTAGCTCATCCCAATTACCAATATCAAATTTCTGTATATCTATCGTTAAAACACATCAGCACCTAAGATGTCAATGTACATGGGATACCCAACTGAAAACTGTTAAATCTGAATGACAGTCAAAAATACAATTTAAAAAATATCAGTTTGGAGAAGTTTCCAGTTTCAGCTTGTAGTCACCTAAAACCCTGTAATGATTGAAAATGCGGTTGTAGGATGAGAATTGGGAAATTCACTAAGTAAAAATTTCATGGACCTTTCTGTTCTTTATTCTGATACATTGTCTCTTTTCATGTGCCTCTGTAGCCACCTGGAGTGCTCCAGGGCTTTATCTTTGAAGGATGACAGAAATGTTCACGGTCCAACAGCTGACCCTAGAAATAAATGCACTAGAGAAGGATCTGAGAAGCAGAGAGCTGGGTCACTTGCTCCTAGCAAATAAGATTTTTATAAGAATCCTAAATAAATAAAAAATAAACAAACAAAAACAAAACAATGAACCTCAGAGGAAACTGATTTACTTCTATTAAAAGCGCTACGGTATATAAACTTTCCACAATAATGCTACTTAACCACCTTTTGCCACAAGATTCATCACCAAAGTTTCCTGGAAATGAGTTCATATAAGAATCAACTATTTAAAAGGTGAAATGTTCCTTATTTTTAACTTTAGCAAGATCTTCCTTTTCCATTGCTAAGAAACACTTTAATTGTTTTAAAGCAGATGCTATTAGAGGGGTGGGGATTGGTTCAAAGAAGGTGAAGGGATTAGGCAAAGAACATATATGCATGACTCATGGACACGGGCAACAGTGTGGGGATTGCCTGAGTGACTGGGGTTGGGGGCAGGGCTGGATGGACGGGGACAAAGGGGCAAAAATTGGGACAATTGTAATAGTATAAGCAATAAAATATTTTATAAGATTTCAAATTTGAGTTGGGACTGGTAGAGGAAATAAGGAGAGTAAAGGGTTTTGGAGTTGGGGTTGGGGGTTGTGCACAAGCTGTAATTACAAAATTAAATGCCATTATCATTTTCAAGGTCTCGTGAAGGATGTGAAGAAAATATGAACTAAATCACTAAATCCCCACTCCCAGAGAGTCCAGTGTTACTATTTTGTAAAGTTTCCACTTTCAAAATTTTCATGTCAATGTATAAAAACAAGAATAGATACAAAGCAAAGGACTTATTTCCTTTTAGCACAGTAATGATTATAAGAAAGTACTTAGTAAGCTATATTCCCAGCGTACAGCACGTGTCTGCAGAGCCACTGATCAGTCACATACAACGCCCATTCATTTAGTCATTCAGCATATAATGTGAGAACTGACTGCCTAAATAATGATAAACAGGTAAAATACTATCTCTAATTTTCAGGAAATGCATAGTCCGATATATGTATGTGTGTTTGTGAAGAGAGGTGGGGATTTAATCAAATAATTTACTCACTCATTGAACTAACATTTATCAAATCGCTGCAATATGCCAGACCTCATATGGCAATGAAATCATTCCCTTTCCTCGGGATGACTCACATTCCAATGAAAGACACAATAAACAAATATGGTTTAAGGCATTGATAAATCCCATGAGAAAAACAAAATGCAAGGCAGCGATGAGAGTATGTGTGGGTTTATGCGTGAATTTATGCTATTTAAGATTTTAAGATTTGGTGGTTTAGAACAGGCTCCTCTAATCAGAGGTGACATGTCAGCAGAAATCTGAATGTGAAAATGAGTCATGAGAATATACATATAAGGAAGAAACTTTATTTTCTTTTTCAATTACAGTTGATGTTCAGTACTATTTTATATTAGTTTCAGGTGTTCAAGTGCTTAGAAAATTATATAATTTACAAAGTGATCCCCCGATAATTCTAGTACCCACCTGTCACCATACATAAATATTACAATATTATTGACTATATTCTCTATGCTCTACTTTACATCCCCAATACTATTGTGTAACTGCCAATTTCTATTTCTTAATCCCTTTGTGCTTTTCACCCAGCCCCCAAACTCCCCTCCCATCTGGCCACCTTCAGTTTGTTCTGTTTTATTTGTTCATGTATTTTATCCTTTAGATCCTACATTTAAGTGAAATCATATGGTATTTGTCTTTATCTGAAGAAACATTTTAAGCAGAGAGAATTTCAAGAACAAAGTCCTGGAGGTTGAAATTTGTTCGCGTGTAAGGAAGAGCATGAATGCCAAATTTATTGAGCAAAGAATTTTTTTACCTCTATGTGTCAGGAACCAAAGACCCAGTATAAGAGAAATGAAGTCCTAGACCTCAAGGTGTATAATATCATACCCTCAAGGAGTAAAATAGAAACAGATACAAACACTAAGCTCTCCCACACCCATCAACTCCACATACTTGGGAAAATTGTCTTCAAAAATCTCTGACAAAGTTAATACACGGTATATCATTAAGGGGTACAAGACATTGGAATACACACAATTAAGTCAGGTCAAAGGGAATGCAGTGACTAATTAGAAGCAAGAGTATTCCTAGACATAAGTGTCATCAGTGAGAAGAGTGAAGATAGTATGGGTATGAGAGGAGAACATACACATTTTTAGAAAAGATATGATGAGTAAAAAAGATATTACCTCCAATTTTAAATAATAAATAAATAAATAGAGGCAAAGTTGGTTAAAATAGTATCATGCAAATGCTAGTACTCCACTGACTAAAAGTCACACCAAGTGTTTATATGTGTTTATTTATGCATGTTGTCAATGACTGATGTCTTCAATGTGCAGTCAGTGGGACTGTTAAGGCAGCAAGAACATTTAAAATAATAGATTCCCAAGTTTGCTGTTGCTAACCCAAATCAGACCAGTTTATACTGAAAATATACCACTGTGACCATTCTAAATAATTTTATTAGAAATTCTTCTACTTCTAGGTTAACTAAGTAATCCATCACCTTCTAAGAAAATGGAAAAAATTAATTTATTATTTTTTTATTTTTGATTATTTTTACTTTTATTTTTTGATTGAATCTTTATTGTATATTTCCAATTACTATTTAGTCCCCTTCCAGCCCTCTTCCCCCAGCAATCACCACACTGTTGCCCATGTCCAAGAGTCCTTTTTCCTTTTTGCTCTGTCCCTCTATCCCCTAACCTACCCCACCCCCACTAGCTGTCATCCTGCTTTCCTTCTAAGTCTCTCCTCACTTCCACTGTTAGTACAGTTTGTTCATTAGGTTCTATGCATCAGTAAAATCACATGGGATTTGTCTTTGCCAGACAGGCTTATTTCACTTAGCGTAATGTTCTCCGGGGCCATCCATGCTGTCTCAAAGGGTAAAATTTTCTTCTTTTTCACAGCCACGGAGAATTCCATTGCGTAAATGGCCCATAGTTGTTAAAAATAATCCTTCCTTTATCAAGGGGAATGTCCTTGCTACATGCATCTACAAACATAGGCTCAGACCTGTGAAAAAGGCGTTATATAAATGAGGCTAACAATGCTGAAGCTGGCTACCTCTTTTATTTCTAGAATACCACAAATTACTCAGGTAAGATTTTGTGCAGAGGCAATAGAAATGAAGGGTATGGATAAAAATCGAGTCCAAATTTTTTACAAAAATTATTTCATCACTTAAAAAAAACTAAACTATAATTGGTGTTTGCCAGAGGGAAGGGAGGTTGGGCAGCCAGGTGAAAAAGGTGAAGGGATTAAAAAGTATCAACTGGTAGTTACAAAATAGTCTCAGGAATGTAAGTTACAACATAGAAAATATAATATTGTAATGACTATGTATGGTGCCAGATGGGTACTTGAAATATTGGGGGATCACTATGTAAAGTATATGATTTTCTATCCACGATTCCGTAAACCTGAAACTAATGTAAATAATATTGAATGTAAATTATAATGGAAAACTAAACTTTTAAATAATAAAAAGTAATTAAACTGTAGATAATTTATAATATTCTCACATTTTTTGTTAGTCTAGTCAGATTAGAGTTCAACATGTCTAATATTTCTTGGGATTAAAAGACAGTCTATTCTGTGCAGACTGGTATAGCCACTATGGAAAATAGCATAGAGGTTCCCCAAAAAATTAAAAATGGAATTGCCTTATGATCCAGCTATTCTGCTTCTGGGTATATCTGCAAAAAACCCAAAACACTAATTCAAAAAGGTATATGAACCTCTACATTTATTGCAGTGTTATTTATAATAGCCAGGATATAGAAGTAACCCGTGCCCATTAATGCTGGTTTCCTGTATCAACGCATAAGAAATTCACCCACTACCTAGACCTTTATTTATATATTTAAACCTTAGCAGGGCATCAAAACTGAAATGCTGAAGTGCCTACTATGTGCCCAGTTTTGTATGAGATACTCCGTGGATTTTTCACATCTTAAAGGCTTATAACAAAATAGCCTTGAAAATGATTTTTGATAAACTTGTTCTTCACTTACTGTTCTAGCTTGAACTGCTCTCAGAAATAATGTCCAAGAAAAGAAAGTAAATCTGAAAAACCATGACCCTAATAATCTACTTTTACACCTAGCAATTACAAATAAATAGCCTGTTACAGACAAATTCAATTTCTTCTTTGCAGCAAAAGTCTTCTGGCCAAGCATGTAACTTTCTAAGAGAAAGTTCACAAACTATGAACAATTAGAAAAGATCTCACTTTTGATATCCAATATTTATGTTTATAAATGCATATACTCTACTCTCATAAATATACATATGCTCATACCATTAACATTATTCATTCATAATATTAATCATCAAATCTTTTCTCCTTCCAAAATCTCTTGTTAAACAAAAATGACTGATGTGAATGAACAATGGTTAGAAACCCCTGTCAGTCACACACGAGATGATTCATATGTATAACATAAAATTAAGAGACTCCTGGGAAAGTTTTCAAGATTTCACTGAAGAGAAACAGCTTTTGGTAGATTCTGAACCTTTAATTTTCTCTTCTTTTTGAGCAATTATAGCTCTATTAATTGAAAGTGAATTATAGAATGTCATTTGATCTGAGTCCGTCATTGTGCTAGAGTCAACTGCTAGGCCAAACACTCTAGCTAGAAAACTAACAGTCAGGGTTCTTTGAGAACAGTGAAGAATATGCATTTAACACAGAAAAACTCATTATAAAATAATACTTTCCATGCACATAATGAATACTTATGTCAAATATTATTTTGCCTTACATAATAAAATTGGAGATATAGTTCTAAGAAAGTATAAATAAAAATAAAAAATACAGTAAATTTTTAAAAACTCTCATTTTTGAAATTAAAAAGTCCCTTAATTTTTTTCCTTTGAAACAATACTTCCATTTCTCAGAATTTATTCCAAGAAAATAATTAGAATTTTTCTCAAAGAATGTCTTTCTAAGCATTATTTATAAGAATAAAATTGTATCAACGGCCTGAAAACCTCTTACTAAACGATGACTATAAATTATAGAAAATCCATCTAATGAGATATTATTTCTTCTTTAAATATTATGTCTTCAAACAGCTTTTAATATCTTTAAAAATGTTCATGCTATAATTGTAAATTTTAAAAATAAAATATAAGATATTATATGTGTTTTTTAACATTTCATATGCACAAATATACAAAAACAGAGGATTAAAGAAAATAAATTAAAACAGCATCTGTGCTCCATAAATAGTGAAATATATCATTTTCTTTTTATACTAGTATATATCTTATACATTTTCTATCAACATAAATATATTTATTTTTTAAGTGAGCAGGCAGGAGGAAACTTTTGGAGGTGATAGATATGTTTAAGGCATAGATTATGGCGATGGTTCCACAGGTGTATATGTATCTCCAAATTTAGCGAGTTATTAAGTACAAGTATATATATCAAGTACAATATATAATTTTTTATATGTTAATCATATTTGATAAAGTGAGTTTCTTTAAAAAATATTTTTAATTTTTAATTTTTCCTAAATCCAATACTCAAAATTTCATAAGCAATAAGAAATAAATTTCTGCAAAAATACCTTTTAACAATTTGGAAAATTTCATTCAAAAAACTTTATACATGTGCTAAATGTTGTGAGCCAATTATTATAATTGTTGTTTCATTTTATTAATAGTTTTGTTTTTAAGCCAAGCTCTGGCCAGTTTTATTAAAGAAAAATTTTGCATTACTTACAAAATTTTCACCAGTCTGTTCTGGCATGTTCTAATGATATCGGAATCACCTGGATCAATGATAGTCAGTGTGCATACTATGTAGTATTGTCAACACACTGTGTCCAATTCCATATCATTGCCACTGTAGTGATGGACAGCAGTCTTGGTCAACGTGACACAGTCCTCTACTTCAGATTTCCTCAAGCCTGGGCAGTGTTGGTGAAGATGATCAGTTTCATTTTGCCTTGTCTGATCGTCTTCAGTCTGCCTGTACCACAGCACGTACTTTCTACTTTTCACAACAAATTGGAGCTTAGAGCTGATGGACTCCAGTGACTGTTTTTGTCCTCTTTGCGGCCACCATCTCCCCGTCTTAGGCGGGAGATGGCCCCAACCAAGAGCAGCCAGTCAAGGTAGCCGAGAGCAAGAAAGGCTGCTAATAGCTTTTAAATTTAAGTAGTTACTAATCTAAGTAATTATATTTTATTGTTTGTTTCTCATTTAACAACAATGATAATTAGTTTCTCTTCTCTAGAAAGTCTGGTTTGTCCTCCCACTCCACACATTATCAGTAATCATTAACCATGATTACCTATCTGATTAAGTTATTCGTGTACGATCCATGTGCTGCTTAATTATGAGTTGAACGCCTATACCACATAACAACAGCAACATTTTGAAATGCTATCTATGAGAAAAAGGTTCCATAATCAAATAAATTTGGAAAACACTGCTTATCATCTCCCACCACTTCCCAACTTTGGAGAGTCAGAATTGAAACACAGATATTTCTTGAGAGGTTCTGCTACATAAGAACCTGTATAGCCTTATTTAACCCACTCTTCCCCGAACTGTTTTTTTACAGAAGTCTTTCCCAGAATTTATCTTTTAATAATATGAAGAACTAGTGTTTGGGGGCAGTGCTTAGCAAGTTTTAATTTAGAAAAACATCACCTGGGATAGTGATGAAATTTACAATCTAGTAGGGCAAGGATGAGAGCTGAGATTCTGCATTTCTAGCAATCTGCTTTGTGACTCCAGTATTGCAGGTCTGCCGACCGCAGTTTGAGTCCTAGTACTAAAGACCATACTTTAGAAACAGAGGAAATCCTGAAATGCATCCTATGCCCATCCACTCACATACACCCATTTTTCTCTGTAAACTAGCATTCTTTCATCAGATATTTATTGAACACACAGACACTGTGTGAGGCATGATATCATCAATGAGTGCCAAATGTAAGCTTTAAAAATTAGATATCTGGAAAAATAACAGCTTTGGTTTGTGAAATGCCTTATGTTGTCTTTCCACATGGGTTAATTCATAGTACAAACATGCTGGTTTAATATATTACTGAATGGGCAATTAACATCAAATATCTGTAGCCTAGGTGAGGTTCTCAGCTATAATAAATTCAGGTGGCAGCTCATTTGTGTGGGTACCTTATTAGCATCAGCATTTCTGTTCCTTTCAGAAGTTCATTAACTGCCTTGTTAACTTTTAGAACAAGAGTGAACTCTTGCTAATTCACTGAAGTCACATAAATTATCTTTAAAAGAAATAAAAGATTAAATATACTCTGAATTGCTTAAATTTCATTTTCTCTAAGGCAGTGGTCCAACCA
>PVJD01008691.1:0-69977 GCA_004026545.1 Mormoops blainvillei
TGTCCAGGGCCCCACCCCTTTCTTGCACGCTGACCTGCCTTGGCTTTGGGAAGATGTGGAGACATGCTGGTGTCTCCCCGGGAGTTCAAAAAGGGAGCCTCTACCCTTCCCTCTTAATGAAGCAGCTCATTGGAAATGCCTTTTGAACTTCAACCATGTTAGCAAAACAGTTTTACAGAATTAATTCGACATGAGGGTGAGCATCTTACCCGAAGTGTCAGAGAGCACAGCTGCCAGTGAGTATGAGCAGAAGAATGACATGAGAGGAAACCCATCACAGATTATACATAGGGGCCCCGCCCACCTGCACCAAGAGCCACTGACCAACACGAAGGTAGAGCTACAGCACCCCAGCCAGACCCACAGTTAGACACCTACAGCTGACCTGGAGTCAGTTCACCCCAGACCACAGGCAGTGCCTCTCGCGATCAAAGGTGCTCACTAAGCGCCCACCTTGCAGGCTTGTCAAAACGCAGCTTGGCTTCCGTAGGCCTTGGGCGGGGCCTGAGGCCCTTGTCTCTAAGGAGTTCCTAAAGAGCGGTCCCGCAGCTGCTACGCGGGCCTGGAGCGGGGACGCAACGGGGCGCCAGCAATGTTATACGCACGGGGGACCCATGAAACCATTTCCATTTGTTTATAAAAATGACCTATTTTAAAACAGGCCCTCCTCCCCTCTGTGGAATGTTTTAGGTGTCATACTGCCTGAGACCGGGGGCCTGGCTGATAAGACATCCACAAGCCTGGAATTCCACGTTCACATATTTCATTAAACAAGTCCCTCCCTACCCTCGAACCAGCGAAGCTCCTGACCGCCCTGCACTGATGTCTGCTCACTTAGGCTACTGCGGGCCTTTGAGCACCTCGAAGGTGGGAGAGCATTAGCATAAAGGCTCCAGGGGCGACGAAGCACCTGGACGTGCCATTATATCCGTTGGACATCTCTCAGGTGTCTGTTCAGGTGCTTGTTCATCTATGACTCACTCCCTGAGGGCTCCGACCGCCTGCCAAGCTCTGATCAAGCAGCTGAGGTGTCAGCACAGAACCAAACTCTTCCCGGACCTTACTCGCGACCGAGGCGGGTGGACGAGAGCCGGGGTGCAGAACAGTGTGTCATGGAGCACGCGCCATGAGGCCTCACCTAGTTTTTGGTGTGAACTATTCGCAACAGCGTATTAGGAAACATAATCAGAAGTTTTAGAATCGGAAGAGACCGTTGAATGTGTATATCTTTCCCAAGTGCCTGTGTTTTCTGTGAATTTGGGAAGTACCATCACACAGGATGATATTTGGACACGGGACCTCTGAGAAGGGATTAGATTTACATGAGCTCATGCGGGCAGGGCTTCGCGATGCGGGTAGTACTCTTATAGGAAGACACCAGAGAGCTCGCTCCCCTCTCCCTTCCTGCCATGCAAGGGCACAGGGAGAGGCTGCCCAGTACACGCAGGGAAAGGAGCCCTCCCCCAAATCTGACCATGCTGACACCTTTGTCTTGGAACTCAACAACCTCTAAAACTGGGAGAAATAACATCTGTTGTTTCAGCTGCCCAGTGGTCTAGCAGCCCCAGCAGACTAAGGAGAGACCTGAAACCCAGGAACTCAGTGTGGTGGCCAGACTCTGTAGCCTCCGCAAGTCTGTGTTTATGATTTTGGGGCTACAGACCCTTCTGACATCACTAGTGGTAGAGAAAGAACCATGTGGAGGTGGGGCAGGAATGTCGAAAACCGTATATATATGTAGTCCTGACCCATGTGGTTTAGTGAGTTGGGCATCGACCCACAAAGCAAAGGTCACCGGTTTGATTCCTGGACAGGGCACAAGCTTGGGTTGTGCATCCAGTCCCCAGACATGGTGTATAGGAGAAGCAACAGATCAATGTTTCTATCTCACATTGATGTTTCTCTCCCTCTCTTTCCTCCTCCCTTCCTCACACTCTAAAAATAAATAAAAAAAAATTTTTTTAAAACATATACAAGCTTTCCTCTGAAACTCCCTGGCTCTCCCTGAAGATCTAACTCTCCTTTTCCCCTGGGACCCCCTCATGCTGAGGGGACACCAAACAGAAACTCTTTGATGCCGTGCCCTAGTGATTCTGAATGCTGAATGACTCCCTGATAGCTCGCACGTTCTGCCATTTAGAAACTGAGCCTGATTTTCTCCTCCTTTTCAGTACCTAGCGAACATATGTTGCAAGGTGCAGGTTCAAGAGAGGCTTGTTCAATTCATTAGTGAGTGAGGGAATAAATAAATGTTTTTACACATAGTCGCATATGTTGAGACCATTTGACCTACACATAAGCGTTTGGTGTAGGTTTACCTCCCTCGCAACGGAATCTGCCAGAGAGACGGAAAAGACCAGGAGCCCGGGTCCCTGCCACACCTCCCTGCCATGGGGTCCCGCCATGGGACTTCTCTAAACAGCCCTCTTAGCCCCAAGGGGGGCTGAGGAGCATGGCGAACGCAGCATGTCGTGGTGCTCATCACCCAGCCAAGTACCTCATTCCCAGAACAGGAACTGAGGCCAAAGGAAGACCTGGGCCTGGCCAGTCCCGTGTGAAAAGCCCTGGGCGGTCTCCTCCCACACCCCACATGCCAGTCCCTCCAGGGCACACACACCCTGCAATCTAACTGAGCCCACCTCTCAATTCCTTCAAAGAGCTGCGATAACTCTAGTGTGACACAAGAGGGTGCCCCGTTCCCTTGGGCTGGAACGTTCTACCCTGTCTAGCAACAATCTGTTTACCCTTCCACCCTGACAGGAGTGCCCTGTCTTCTGGGAAGCAGCCCCCAAGGTCCCCAGGGAGGGGCTTTTCCAGAGTGTGTGGCAGCCTTCTATTTCATGCCCGTCTCTGCCCAGCGGTTTACTGGCACTCGCTCCTCTGCTGAGAGCTCCCCGAAACCACAGGGTCCCGGCTGTTTGGTCCTGGCCTGCCCAGAGCCGGCCCCAGTGCTTCCTGGGCAGGCCAGGGAAGGGAGCCTCCATTCAGTGGTTCTGCTCCCACAACAGCCTCTCGGGAGGCCTGCACCTCAGCTTTGCCAGGGCTTTCCGGTCTGGGCTCTGGTCCCAGGAAGCAGAGTTCTCCCACACGGGAGGACAGTACACCCTGGCGTCCCCAGAGCAAGCTGGACCTTTACGCCCTAGTGTCACCAGAAGGAGTATGTGCCCTCACAAGGCCCCATGATGTGGCACTTCAAGAAGGCCCTCCCTTCTTCCTCAGTGCCAGCCAGCCACAGATGCATTTCAAGGGGCTCACACCTGGAGCCCCCTAGCAGTCCCTTCCCCTGGCTTGGGGGGCCCCGCCTTCTGGATGGTCAGGACCGCCGAAGAAAGCACATCCCCTCTGCCACGGCATCAATGACAACATTCCAGCCTGGAGGGCGGGCGCCGAAGGGCTGTCTCCCACCTGCAGAGGTCCTCCCTCCTACAGGTCCCAGGCCCTCCTGCCAGCTCTCACACGGGCATTGAAATGCCTCACAGGCTGCAACGGGCTGACTGCTGCCCCGCCCAATCACGGGCCTTTCTGCTAGGCGTTGGCAGTCCGCCATGCTCCTGGCCTCACCTCGGTGCCTCATTCTGGCCCACTGACCCGGAACGTCTTGGAACCCACCTTGACCTCTGTGGTTCACTATGGACCAGGCATCCATTTTAAAAATCATAACTCTGGCCGAGAAGTGTTTTTGGCCAAGGAAGTGTTTTGGTCAAGGAAGGTAAGGGTAGCACAGTCCTGCACAGGCCCCAGCGAGTCCATGAAGTGGATGCCGAGGGCAGAGTACAGTTCGGGTGGGAGTGGGGTAGAGCTGGTGACAGCGCACCCCTCCCTGCGGCCCAGGTCTGTTCCACGTGTCCACGGGAGATCACTGGCCCAGCTGTGGCGATGGGGACATGGAAATACACAGAGATATCTCGCGGTCCTGGCAAAGTTCAAGCCTAGCATTTCTTTATCACATGGCAGGGGATTAGGGAAATAATAGAAAACACCACAACGTGCTTGTCGCATCTTTTTCCCCTTTAGAAGGACTTTGGAGCTTGAGATGCGTCTTCTGATGGGGGACAGTTGCACACCAGACCCAGGGCTCTCCATCAGCCATGCGCGCACACACACACACACACACACACACACACGGAGGTGCACACACTCACACACTCTCAGACACACAGGCACAAAGGAGTTGGCATACAGTCACTAATGCACTTATTTGTAGGTTTTCTTCTGCCTCCATTGGTACAGGAAATATTGATGTGCTTAGAATTTCCATTAGGGGGGCGCGTTCCACAGTTTCCTCAGTCCTGAATCTTTTCCTTTGGGAAACTCCCTTCCCCATGATCGGAAGGGACGTCGTTCATGTGTTCCCGCTCACCCAGCCGCATCATCCTGGAAGGACTGCTTGTGGGCCTGGGGAATGGATGGTGCCATCTCTTGTGGTCACTGGCTACTCAGATGCCAGGAGACAAGGCGTGCCAGGCCTCCTGGAGAGGGCTTGCCCGAGGGAAAAGTCACCACCTCCTGGTTGGAAGGGAGCAAAGTGGATCAAAGGGATGGGGAGAAAGCCCTGATGCGCTCACTTGGCCCCAAGCATCCAGTGGAACCTGGAGTCAGGAATAGCACTCCTGGTTTTTTGTCATTGAGCCACTAAATTCACTTAAAAAATGTTATCTTGAGTTCAGTAGCATTTTTGCAACTTGCAATAAAAAAAGACGTAGTTATGCAATATCAGTGGAACAAAACCTTATGTTCTAGGTATTCTGGGGGAGACTAGCATGAACATGGCCTTGTGATCAGGGCAGGTGAGATAATGTGCCCAATGAAGGAGAAGACCAGGTAGAACGGCAGCTGCTCTCACGGCGAGGCTGGAACCCCACGTGGGCTGTGAGTGGCCAGGAGAGCCCCTTCCGGGTGCCGGGGGGCGGGGTTTCCCCTGCATGTCAGGCTGTTATAAAGGGGGGCCGATGAGTTTTGTAGACTTCCCAATCTTAAATGATTTCTCCTTTCTTTGAAGTCTTATTGTGTAAAGAATTCATTAAGCAATTCATCTTATACAGCCTTACGACATCTTTTCTATTGTTGCCTGAAATTGTTATTTTAATCTTTTGTTACTAATTAACTTTTTGCATGCTCCAGCCATGTCTCCCTAACTAGATGGCAAATTCTTTGAGAGCACAGACCTGCCCTGACTATTTTTAACTGGCAAGGAAAACCAGAGTCCGCACTGGAGAGCAAGCTTGTTATTCCCACTGTACAGACGAGGAAAGTGGCGAATGGAGGGAATAGCCCCTTCAAGGACAAATGGTTCCTAAGCAGCAGAGTCACGTTCACACATAACTGGTTCCGCTTCGAAGCTCCTCCCCTGGCCCTGCCACACTGCCCTTGCACATGCTTGGCACGCAGTGAACATCCTTTGATTCACATCATTCGTGACCATCGATGTTTTAAAGATGTATAATTAAAATTTGATCAAGGTCAATTTTCAAATTCAAGGTTTAGTTTCTCATCAAATGGTCTTAAGCTTCACCTGAGAGATTCAGCTTAGACACAGAGAACTTTATACCTGGGAGGCAAATATTGATCCAGGCATCTCTTGAGGGTTGTCTACATTTGAAAACTGGAAACACTCCACCCTTCCAAATGAAACCGAAAGAGATTAGGTTTTGCTTGGAAGCCCATGGTGAGGGCCGGGGGGCGCGGGGGGCATCGCCTACCATCATGGAAGAACATAAGCATGCCTAGCGCAGCGAAGGGGCAGTGCTGGACCTGAGCAAGACACCCGGGTTCTGGTCACAGCTCTCGTTGAACCTCACCAGGCTTCCATAGCCTCCCACACAGTTTGAGGTAGCCCTTACACAGGTGTTTTACATAACGTGATTTCTGTATTTTCTATTGAAAATGTTACCCTTTCTTTTCATTGGAACTCATACAGGAGTTCGGGCATTAGTGAGCAGCTACTATGTAATATGTTTTTACTATAAGATGCATGATATCAAAATACTGATACTAAGAACCTCGATTATATTGTTCCTCTGCTCACAATTTACCTTTGTTTTCATTGTCTACAGAATAAAGGTTAAACAGCATATTATGTTATTCAAGGACTCAAATATCTTGTTCCCAGCTACTTTTCCAAATTTAGCTCCTTTGTCTTCCCTTCAGGTAAAAGCTGATTAAATGGACTCCTTGTTATTTAACGCTCATGTTCATCCTTCCTTTTAAATTTCACTTCCCTTATGTCTTTGTCAAAATGTATTTGTATCTTCATATATTCGTGCAACTGAATGTATTCTGTGGGTGCCCACTGTGTTCCAGGCACTGCGCTGCAGAGTAGGGCTGTTAATCTGTCTGTATGAAGCTCCCCCTCACCCACACAAATTGCCTTCTTCCCTCTTTCTCCAGCCATGCCCCGGGCTGCTTTGCGTTCCAGTCAGGTGCACGAACACCCCTCCCCACATGCCGCTAAGCTCCTTGAGATCCATGGTGGCATTTTCTTTATCTTTATGATCCCTTCAGTATGCAGCACAAAGAACAGATGCATTCTTTGTTGAATTAATTTGAAAGAGCTTTCATACATTTGGCAAGACAAATCATACCTACCAATTAACTAATAAGGCAGTGTTGTAGCCTTTTACACATCATTTACATACTCATACAATCAAGTACCAAAGTGTATGTTATTGATGAGTAGAAGAAAATGGAATATGTAATAAAGTCCTACATGAAGCAAAGAACCATTGTGTGTGTGTGTGTGTATGAAAGAAAGATCTACGTGCACCTCAAAGAGTTACTAGGATTTGGGCAAAGACATAAATAGGCGTTTCAGGTTGAAAAGAAAATAGGAGGAAAAAGAGGATTTCTGGGTCCTATTGTAAACTCAGTCTAAAAATAAATTATAAAAATAGAAGGCAATCTAGGGGATAGCTTACATACTAAATGTGCACTAGTCCAGGCATCATTGGAAGCCAGTTGCATTATTTAATGAACACGTCAGTTCATTTAATATCTAACTCAGCTCCTTCCTGCTGCTGTTGACATCTCTCTTGTCTTTATTCAGTCCTCAGAGAAAATCGAGGACAGCTAATAATCTCCTGTGTACTTTCAGTAAAACAGCGCCAGAGAAAGGCTTTTAATAATATACGTCAAATATGTAGAACTGAAGGTGATATTTCAAACGTAGCTATAAGATTTTTCAAATACCTTATTCCACCTGTCCTGCTCTGATGATTTCTATGAACACATTTTCATTTTCTAAATCCAGAATTAGTAGAATCTACTTGAAAAGAGATATTATAGTCAAACAATGTTCTCAATTCAAGGTGTAATTATTTTCCCCCATTTTAAAAGCCTAACATAAAATGTGATGTGATTTTTCTTAACTTTTCAATGGACATCAACTTTTTTATGTCTTTTTTTTTCCTTTGAGCTATCTATGACTTGGGGAATATTATAAATAGGAAAAGAAAAAGTGTAGATAAGTTTAATTTCCAGTTCGCAATAAAAAGTCAATTTATTGTCTGATAAATATCCTCCTCTTTTCTCTGTCTCCTTCCTGAAGCTGAAAACTCTGCCCAAGGACCTGTGTTTGCTTTTTCATTTGAAAGGGGGACGCTGCTCTGCAGCTCCTATGCCTGACTCCCCATCCCTGTAATTAGACTAAGATATTCTTCCTTTTTTTAATGCTGTTGAAGTGCCACACTAATATATACTGAGGGACTAAATCTTCAGTGTTTTTGAGCCGAATCCCAAATCAAAGCTCTTCTGGATGCTCTATTAACCCTCAAACCTAAGTATATACTTGAACCTGCCACAAATGAGATTGCACTTAAGAGTCAGACATCAAAAACATTATCACTGAGAGGAGCATTCAAGAGCATCTACTTCAAACCTATAATTTAACGCAGGATGAACTTATGACCCAGATGGGTTAAGTGACTGGAGGAAGGTCACGCTGCTGTTAGCAGAGCTCTCGGATGAGCATTTACTTGTGGTTCACCTTTGTTTGGACGTTTTTTAGTCCATTTACCAACGTGTTCCAAGCTGCGCTTTTTAAAACAGCAATTTCTAGAAAGATGTTAATAGGTATTTTAAATGAAAGGAACAAAAATGTGTTCTGGACCAAAAAAACTATAAAATACCATTTAACCCAGTGTTTTGTAAATTTATTTAATAGGTTTATTTACTGCTGGGATTCACAGAGAGTTTAAAATGTTCATTTTTTGTGACTCCCCAAGAGTGAGATATGTCATTCACAATTTGGCCAACATATTTAACTACAGACCACTTTAAAAATTACTTTTTTAAAGCAGCTATTGCTACATCTCGGGCCATAGTGCACCAGATAACAGTGTTTAGAAAATGCTGCCTGCCACAAGAATGCTACAGCGGCAGGTTGGGGTCTTCCAGGCAACGGCTGATGTCACAGGCTCTCTCCCTTAATTACTGGCTGGGCAGACTTGCATATACAGATCACATTCTATGACCCAGAGCTCTCATCTGCAAAATGGAAGATGGTATAGAAGAATAACTGTGCAAACTGTAATTATCATATTGGATTTATGACAGTATGTAAAAGTATATACACTACAGCATAATAAAATATATGTATGAGAAAATATGTGCGAAAGAAAGATAAGGGTGAGGAGTAAAATATAACTATGTGGAAAGTTATATGAATGTGAAGAGTGGGTTGTAAATTTGACCCTGTGTTATCGGTCTAAGGAAATAGAAAAGCGCTCTTACTACCGGCAAGTGGTTGGCAAAGGGAACATGGGCCCAGCTCTCAGTAGAAGCACAGCTTACGTCAGAGGTGAAGCCTGTGGGAAAACTCCGTGGTTCTTCAGTGCCTTTTAAGGGCACGGACTCTAGAGTTCGGTAGCCCTGAGACTGAGACCCACCTTTGCTTCTTACTTGCTTACTTGAGCTAATTCCATTGATAAAGGAAGTCGTAATTTCCTCTTCCACATGACAGGCAAGATTAAAGTGCCCATGAATGCGATGCGGTGCCCACGAAGTGGGAGAAGCATGCTCCTCCCTCGAAGACAGGGAGTTCAGCGTGAATCCGAATTTCAGTGGGTACTTTCCTTAATATTAAGCCCCAGCAGGAAACAATCACTTTTCTATCTGTGTCTTTTGCGGGTGGCTTACAATGATTTATGTAATAATACCAAAGAAATTAGAATATGGATAATTTGATTACAAGCTAAAACATGCAATTGTCTTAGTTTAACTCAAGCAGTAGATTAATTATATGACTGGTATAAATAACTCTTCCTACAATTGAACATTTAATGAGAGTGGAACAACAGGAAATATATATATATATATATATATATATATATATATATATATATATATATCTCTGGAAAATGCCTGGAATGCAGGTAGTCTATGTTACCATCCCAGAAAGATCCAGAACTTTGGCCATCATTTGAGTGAAGGGTACAGTCGGAAATTCTTATAAATAACCGGGATAATACGAGAGCAATTCCCCGCGTTCTACTATATAAAGCAGAGCTACTAAAATTTTATATCAGAAAAAAATTTCAGAGCAATTGATATCGATCATCCATCACAGCAATAAAAATATCTCCAAAAGGTCCCATAGGATGGCTAATATTAAGTAATATGATTTCTGGGGGAATCTGCTGATATACACTGATTGCCAAATGTATCACAATGTAAGGTAATGGTTTGACTCACTGTAAAGAATTGTTGGGCCTAAGCCAATTAAATTTTGAAGGACAAGTGCCAAAAAAATGAACAGCTTATCTGGAGCCATTTTTTTCTGATAATGTAAGTAAAGAGGACGAATTTTGTACTGAGATCATCGCTGCCCTGCGACAAGCAGAGATACACAGACAGCATCCGGGAATACATCAAACAGGCATACATCACGGCTAAAGGGGAATTCTGGGTACACTCCGAGCAATGAATATGTTTTAACAACAGTAGTGTTACCTCTCCCAAGGTGATTTTTTGAAGGGAATTTTACTTACTTAGATAAATAAGTTATAGTGTTTTCATAAATGGTAAGTATTTATTCCATGCTTCTTACTACTTATAAACTTCTTTAAGCCTAAGCACCCATTGTATGAATTAATGAATCCCCTTGCTTGCTTGGAGATATTGACAGAGCACCGCCAGGGAAGAGCCACATTCTCTGCGCTCTGGACAAAACACAAAGCTTCTGACAAGTGTCTTCCTCTCTAAAGGCACGGCACCTAGTCGTCGTGGGAATCACATAGCTGAAGCTGAACTTATTTTAAAAATCAAGAAATATATCACTGAGTGCCTAACAAATGAAATAGACAATAACTATTTATTGACATTCAAAAAAATGGAACTAAAGCATTCAGAGAAGCCTCTTTTGAGGAGAGGGATTTCAATCAACCCCTGTAAAAAGCTCTGTAGCTTGAGAATGAATGGAGACACTAAGGAAGGGAATTAAAGCAGGAGGAATAGTGTGATAGGCAGTTTTCTTTGAGACCTAGTATCTGACATCACTTTCCATGATTTAATAAACAGATATTTATTGAGCACATGCCATCTGCCAGACATTGTTCTAGGTGCTGGGAATAAAATGATGAGCAAAAGTTGACAGGTCTCTCTCCTTCGGAGATTACATTCCAGTGAAGGATACAGCAATGATCAAAAATCATCTGCGTAAACTGGAGAGAACCCCCTCCTTAACCAAACTTTACTCAGGGTCCTCCGAGCCCTCTTTTTGATGAGGCCTCGTCTATGGCCTCTGTCCTTGACCTGCTAAGCCAGTTTGCGGAGAATCTCCCCCATCTCCATCTCTCCCGCTCCTCTCACCTGGGCACCAACCAATTCTTTCCCTCCCTCGCCTGCTCAGTGGCTGCGATGCCCATGTTCAGAGCCGAGTTCAGTCTCACTCTCCTATCCCAGTAGCCTTGACCCCAGTTGCGATCGACTTTAATAAAGCCTTACTTGCTGTTTTTAATGAGCACTTGATGAAATGTTTCCCTTTAACAAAATCCAAAATTATAACTGTGCTAATTGTGTGAAGGAGAGGCATCTGGGACCATAACACCACAGGATAAGGAGAAAGAGAAAAGAATTCCCGAAGGAAATGATTACCGAATGGCAATTTCAGGGGTGTGCTGCGCTTCACTTGCTGAAACATGGAAAGGGCACAGCCGCCCAGGGAAGCAGTGGCATACAGGCCTACCGTGAACGTCTGAGAACTACACAGGTAGTGTTATCTACATCAGGGAAGCGAAGAGAAGTGGTGGACGGGGTCAAGTCATAGTTCATATCTCACGTCTGAGCTACATTTAATTTCTTTCTTCTTCCTGCAATCTGATAGGTCAATAGGTCTTACCATTTCTGCCTCATCACTATCACTGGAATCAATTTTAATTGTTCATGTCTCATTGTATTTCACCTGTGTTAATTAAGGTTATCTTCCTCCGTTATGCTCGCTTCCCTACAGCCTACTCTCCACGCTATCAAAATGATCTTTGTAGGAAGTACATGAGATTATATCATTCTTGTCATTGAAGCCCTTGAACGGATGCCCCCGCCGCAATCCATCATTCATTCCCATCGTGTCTTATAAAGGCATTCAATGTGCGTACCCTCCCATGGTATCCTTTCATGACCACCGAGCTCTACCAACCCTGTAAACAGCTGTGGGAAACTGCCTGGGAGTTTCCAAAGACAGCAGCCCAGCCTCTCCCAAGTTTCTGTGCCTGTGTAACCAATGCCTTTTTGCCTGGAAAATCTTCCCTCTCAGTCCCTCCTTCCCTCAGAGCTGTGTGCCCTTGCATGTGCACAAACACACGCTCATGCCACAGCTTCAGCATTTATCTCACCTCCTTGTCTTCTCCACTCCCCACACAGCTACCGTCATCCTTGTTTATATGTTCACCTTCTTGCCTAACTCTCAGCACATCACATTAAGTAAATTGAGGATAGGAATTAATTTTGCTATGTTTTTTATGTTCAGGTTGTTAAATAATTATAATGGGTAATCCTTGGCATCTGCCATCTGCCAACACTCTTCTTTCTGGGGCAGACTTCCAATATATAGTTGTATGGTCTTAATGTCCATGTGTATACTATAGGCTTCTGCCTCCTGTGCACAGTTAACTGGTATAGGGGTGGGCATCTAAGACAAGGCAGACAAAATGGAAACCCTCCTTGAAACTGTTCGACTGAAAGCCACAGAGAATATAAGTCATTTGCGATACGAAGCTCAAGAGCTGTCAGGTATCTTGATCTTTCGTGTAGAAGAGGTTAGTTTACAACACCAGACTTAAAACTTATCCAATACAAAGGAAGGAGCAAAGAAAAGAAACGGAGAAAGAGTGAGAGAACAAGCAAGACAGAAGAGAGAGAGAAAGAGAGGCGCGTTCTGGTAACATCACTTGAGTCCCGACACCAGCTCTTTCTGAGGTCTAGCTGCACACTTTCCCTCCCCATAGTGTGGTTATGAGCGATATCTAGGGTCCCTCTGATAAACCCCTCTATTTTCCTAAACTAGATTGACTTGGATTCAGTAACTTACAACAACTGTCTTTGATGAATACATAGTAACTGTAATGACTATAATTTGTTAATCACCTATTAGGTATCCAGCACAACCTTAGGCAACTTATAGTTAGAACTTTTCTCCTCACGGTAATCTGTTAGATCATTATTATTCTCAGAAAATGATGGAGCCTGGATTCATATCCAGTTCTAGCCGTTTCACATGCTAGTAGCTTTTGAGTACCAAAGTCAAGTGAGCAGTCTGCATGCCTTAATTATAGCTTAAAAAAATACAGATTGACTGAAGTAGAGGGTTTATTTCCAAGGAAAGTGGCAGATTGATACTGAGTAGGGTCCATTATGCCAAAGTTAGGAATCTGTCCTTCACTTTCTTAACAACAGCCATGTAAGTTTTAGAATGTGCTGGCAGAAGAAGGAATCTTATTGCAAATGTCATCTCTGCACTAACTCCAGTCACTTAACACAACAGGATATACAAATATCAATTCTTTTCTTATAGGATATATAAAATTAAGTCAAAGTCAAGAATATGAGTGGAAGAATTAAGCGGTGTATTGGCTCTGTGGTCTTCATTTGCAATAGTTGTGATCTGAGTGGTAAAAATCAGGAGACTTGGCATGTCTAAATATTAGCCTTATTTTGATAACATTATTCTACTTACCTGTGAGATAAACTGTTTCTGGATAAATATAGGCGAAGCTATAATTACCTATATGTAATGGGTGAAGTGAGGATAGCTGTTAACTGCTCCACCTTTCAGGTTTTCAAATCAAAGCCTCTTTAAATAGAGCAGTAATACTTGTTTTGGTCAAGAAGCCTAGTCACAGGAAAACATTTAACACAAAGCACCCGAACAACAATGAATGCATTGGGAAAGTCAGTTTGCTTACAAACCAAAGTTACCAAAGTTTAGGATGCTGAAAACCCCAGAATGAAAATGCACCAAACTGAGGGGAAATGTTCAGATATTACTTTCCAACCTACAACCCATAATAATTCCACCCAAAAGCCCAGGACAACCTTCCAGTCCCTTTGCAAATCACTCCCACTGGTTAATCACATGGCATTGTCGATGGGGCTACAAATACAAGTTTCTGAGAAGCCATTTTTTCAGTTGTTTATCTTGTTACTAGACAATGTTCTGCTACTTCTATCTTGAACCAAGGGTCTGGATAAATGCTCAAATCACCAGAACTAAGTATGGTTCCCTGTTTATTCAAATAGCAAGAGAGAGCAACACAGTGTCAAATGACAACTTATTAGGAAGTCAATGTCTGGAATGAACTATATACTTACACATCCAAACACCTGCCTCAAGGTTCTCTTGAGATTCTGGAAATGCGTTACCCACAGCAGGGCCTTGAAGCATGCATTTAGCAGATGTTTGAGTTTGGGAATATTTTTTTCATAAAATATAAATGTAAAGAGAGCACTGGGATAAAACATTAAAATTTTTACTTTAGTAATGCTGGTTTGGGCAAATACATCATCTGGTTGTTGGTATTTAGTACAAAGCTCAATTCTGTATGCACAGATACCAAAGTATTTTATCATATAATGCATTCCATTCCCAAGGGGAAATTATTTTGTCATTAAATATTGAAGATCTACATGGTTATGTCAAAGTTCAACACTGGCACGCTATTCACCTCGCTGTACTGGTGGTGCCAGACGGTATCTCACTGAATCAATGTAGAGTGAGGTATATGCATTGTCTCCTCTAGTGAATGAGATGTTTTCTAGGCACATATTCCAATAAAACAGTCCTCGAGGCCCCATTTACTGAGCCTACGATAACGTTAAAGCAAATGTTCCTTGTAACTCTAAGTCTGTTTCTGCCTGGGTGAAACAGACTTGAAGACCGTGGTATCTAAGAAGGCAAAGGGAAAGAGTGAGATGGTCCCAGGGTTAGGCGATGAAGAGGAATTAGGGGAAGCTCAATGTATTTAGATAGCTAGTGCTTTGCAAATACCTAATAAGCTGTATGCTTTTTGTTTTAAGGAATGGAGGAAGTGAACAATTGTGTGGTGAAAGGGAGAGCTTAACAGCTTCAAAGGAGAATTCAGAAAGTTCATCTGTTTTTGGATCTGATCTTACTCTGAGTTTTCTAAGATATAGACAGTTCAAAACTTACTTCCGAGATCCAAGGGAGGAGAGAAAAATTATCTGTCACGTGAACAAAAAAGATTTAATTTTTAACTACTGATGTGGTGGCCTTAAATTATTTTTTGAAAAAAGGTTAAACAATACTATCAAAGCTAAGATAATTTTTTGGAGCAAGAGAATGACTCTTAAATATGCAGCAGGCTGAGAAATGCTTGTTTTATGACTAGGTAAAGTTTGATTTTTGACTGTTCAAGGCAATGTGAGTGTACAGGTGGAAACTCTGAAATCTCTACATGAGACAGGTTTATGACTCATCGGCTGTTGTACAGGATTAAATCCCTAAGCATCATATCAAGTTCTCAACAGAGAGTCAGCATCCCTTCTCCGGGGAGTAGAAGAAAGAATGACCAATGGGTACTGGGGAAAGTGTCCCTGTGAAGGTGCCTTAATTGTTGTCATAAACTTCTCAACTTGGGTGCAAAAATAAGGTTACAGTGTAAATCATTGTTACATCTAAAATTAATATTAAACAACAGAACTACTTTAATATGATGGTGATCTAGGGATTCCTAGAGGTAGAGATTTTAACTTAAGTATTTGTTTAGGCTTATATTAGATAATTGTGAAATTTTATTATTTCTTCTACTTAGATCAAACTTTACGCATCTCTTATTTTTCACACAGAGTTTTTAAAGAAATTTAAAAAGCATCATATTTTATTTAAGGAAAAACTAAGTCTCCAAAATCCACACTGTATTTTGAGATTTAGTCAATAACAAAGTCTAAGATATGAGATCTGTCTGGAAAATGTCCAGCCATTGCTAATGGAACAAGAATGGTTTGTGCAACATCAATGTAACCTGGCAGCCAGGAGAGTGGACTGGAATGCGCATGTGTGAATAATGACAATGTCACTGTGCTGGTCGGGGGCGGGGGGTGGTGGTGGTAGGCACCACTGAGTGAGCACGGGTACTGTGTGGCCATCACATTTGAAATGACTAAACAAGTAGAGCAATGAATCTGCATCAAATTTTTCATTACACTTGAACATTACAGAAAATATTCAGGTGATTCAGAAGATGGCAGCTGTGGGCAACTGGTGATTGACAGCTTCGTCATGACAACTTGCACGCTCATGTACCATGCCTAGTGCAAAGTTTTTGGTGAAAACATCACATCACCCAGGTGACTCAGCCCCTCTACAGCCTCGATTTGGTGCCCTGCGACTTCTGGCTTTTCGAAAAACTAAAATCACCTTTGAAAGGGACGAGATTTCAGACTAACAATGAGATTCAGGCAAATATGACAGGGTAGTTGATGACCACTGGGAGAACTGAGTGAGGTCCCAATGTGCCTGCTTTGAAAGAGACTGAGGCATCATTGTCCTATGTACAATGTTTCTTGTATCTTGAATCTTCTTCAAAAATGTCTCTACTTTTCATATAATATGGCTGGATGCCTTCTGGATAGAACTTGTATGTTGTCATCTAAAAAACTGCCCTCTCTACATTATGAAACCTGAAGACTAACAGCTTTAACAATACTTTACACTCGACTTCTAAATTTGCAACAGATTTTGTTAGAGTGGAGACAAAAAAACAAGATCCAGGTAGAGATGTATGGATTAGAATAAAACAAATTGTGACAGGAAAAAATTACAAGGTGAATGGCCTTTCGCTCATACAATAGAACATAATTTTTAAAGCTTGTATTGTATCACACAGTGTTCCTTTGCAAGATTTCATGTGTTGTTGTGTTAAAATGTATTACTCTCATACATTTTGTCTCAATCAATGAATCTCCTCCCTTGCTATTACTTACAGCCCTTCCTAGAAGCCAGGGTTCTGGCCACACTCCAACACCAGACTGGCATTAAAGTAAGTAAAGTTGCTGATGTCTTTCCTAATGTTCAATCGAGGTAACTGGGAAATGTTACCTACACCCGGATAATTTTTAAATTCTTTTGTTGTTGTTGTTGTTTCTCTCTCTCTCTCTCCCCCCTGCTATAAAATTACCTCCAGCTTATCTGTCTGGCTCGAGGTTAATGGGACACTAATGATGTTAATGAGCCTTTTGCAGTGCAGGTTTTTTCAAGAAAGAGATATAATAGCTGTTTCCCTTCCCGTTTAATCCTTTTCATCATTCAAGAGTTACAGGCTGAGACAATTAGCAACTTGCGCGGCTCTGTCTCCCTGATCAGTCACAGCCCAGTGGGACAAAGAGCAGGAGCCCATTAGACAGCTTCACATGTCCACAGGTGAGCCCCTGTGGATGAAGGCAACACATCGCCTCTTGCCAGAAGGTATAAAGCTATTCAGGGAGAGAGAAGAGAGATTAGCAATCTGTTGAAGCCTTTCTGAGGCAGGCAGGCAGCGGGAGCTGTCCAAGGTACTGAAAAATCACCAACACTTCCTTCCCCTTTCCTTCCTTCGACTGAGAGCCCAGCCTGCCGGAGAGCCACAAACCTCAAGGAGCTCACGACCTGGTTCACTTAAGCACCCGAATGTTTTGTTACTTACAGTAAACTTACCCTAACCTTACAGGATCTTGGCAAAAGAAAGGCACTGTTATAAAACAAGTTCTTTAGAACTATTTCCCAATTTCTTGAGCATTTGTCCATTTGGTGGTGGTTTGTCATTCTGTCTCCCTATGCTTTAGAAAGTATATGCCCTAGATGCATATGATAATTAAAACATTCACTTGCAGTTCTGCTAAGATGAAAAAAAAACATTTAAATTAAAAAGCGTCCAAGATCTGAACTAATCCCAATTCTGACTCAGCTGGTGTTAGATTTTATTTCTAGTAAAAAGGCCTGTAAATGCCTTCAGCAATTGCTTCAAGAAGAAATTCAGAGTACTCAAAGGAGATGATTGAAGAATGTGACATTTCACTTTTCTTCAGGTTGTTGATTTCTTTTGTATGTAAAAGTGGATTTTAATTAAATGGATCATGGTTCACAACTAAGCTATAGGAAAAAAAATATTAAAGGCACAAATCACTTGGGAACTTGTGAGCATAATTTTCCCATAAAGGTCAGTCTCAGTCAGAATTCAACTCTTAATGCCAGCTAACATGAAATGTGATGTAAAGAAAAATATTAATTGTTCAAAAGAATTTTGAACAAATTATGATTATTAGGCACATTAAGAATTTCCTATGTATGCTTAAACTTTACAGTTTAGAGGTATTCCTGCAAAAACAATCAAAGTTTTGTTGCCTACCTGCTCTGTGTGTTTCATAAACTTTATGCCGGGTGAGGCAATATTGAAAAATAAAATACAAAACCTGGAGCTAAAATATAGGAGAAAATGCATATCTGAAATCATGAGAAAATAATGACATAACTGTCGTGATGACTAGAAGCACTACTTTCCAGTTAGAGAAAGTTTTATTCAGATGAAGTGTAGTTTTCGAGGGCTTCACTGAAGAGGTCATGAAGTGTAAATAAGATTTATTAAATTGAATGGCACATAGAAGGGGTTTCTGGTTTCAGGAAATGTAAAAAGTGTGAGCATATGTATAATCATTGATGATACATGCATGTCAGAGTCACTATTTAGTGTCAGTAGGCAGAGGGATTGAAATGCACAGAAATCAAAGGTAAGGAGACCTCCTAAGAGACAGCTGTCAAAATTTAGAAATTGATAGAAACTGAAAAAAGCATGAACAGTAAGACATACGCTGAATAAAAATATTAAGACTTGATGACAGATTTGATTTTGTAGAAGAAAAAGAAAAGTTAGAAAGGATTTTTTTTTTAAGCCAGCACAACTGAAATATCAGGCCATAAATAGAAAAGGGATAGTTTTATAGAAAAAGCAACATGTTCAATGGTGCTATTTTCAAATAACATAATATTTTACCTAGATCCATCATGGGTCTGGCCTACTAAACTATTTTTAATATTTTTAATGCCTCATGCCCATTCTAACAGTTGCTCCAATTGCTATATATACAGTCTCACACCAATATAACAATAATTTTTACTGATGTACTTCACACACAAAAAAATCACTGCAGAAAAGATGTTTTGTGCATTGTGCAGTGGGTATTTTTGCATTACCAATGTGGGCCCATTCCATCTATTTGGGGTTGCAGGTTTCTCAAAGGCAAGCTTTGCACCCATCTAGCAAACTCTGTTACAGCCTGTAGAGCACCGTGCAGATCCACAACACAGCCCGTGTGCAGGAAATGATGACGACTACTAGAAATAGTCTCAAAGAATCTATCAAATTCCTTAGATGGTAAAATCAGAGCTAAAGCTCTTATGCACATCACATCCTTGTTTTCTAAAGAAATAACGATCCCCCCAGCAGTGTAAGGGACTACATAATTCTGTGTATGGGGATGCAGTGCTTATAGAAATGTGCTCCATCCAGATGGCAAATGGGATGATGGTAAAGCCAGGATGAGGAAGCAACTAATGATACTTCAAATAGCAAACTGCAAAGCAAATGTAAGCACAAATGACATATCCAAAACCAGACAATGGAGCACATGTCAAAGTCAGCTGCTTGGGATGGGGGAGGAGGAGACAAAAATAAAAAATAAATATACATGACATAAACATAAATATAAATGCATGACATTACTTCAGAAGCACTCAAAACTTCCCAGATCAGCCGCTGTTGCCCTCTCTTGCCCCCAAGCCTCCCTTTGACTAACCTCACTCACCGTGAATGAGACCAAAGGCTACTGCACTAGAGGGAGAGGTGGGCTCTTTATTGATTGTGCTGAAGAGAAAAACCAGGTAATAAACTCCGTGGTAATATGTTAGTCTCAGATATTTTCACGTGGAAACGGGTGGAAACAAGGCGAGAGTCTCTAAATGAATCTGTCTGGGTCAAGGTTGATAACTCTTTCTGACTTCAAGTCAGCCTTCTTTTCTCCAATCTGTCCCATGGGAGAACTATGACCACTTGGAGTGTTGGTGGTACACAGTGGCTCTGCATTTAGATAGAAATGCTGAAGTGCATATAAGTAAAACATTAACCTGAACTCAAGGATTAAAGACTCCTGCTTGCACTTTTATTAGAGGGTACCTACCTGCATTTAAAGCTGTTGCTTTTTGATAAAAGGCAGAAAGAAAGCCCTTTAAAATTGCCTAAACAAACTTGAGATAATGCTTTTCAAATAGACAAAATGACCTCCCTGATTGATAGAACCATTGCTGTCCTTGTCAGTGCTTCTAGAACTCCTGATACAAAGGCTGGAAGAAGAAACGTTTCATCACAAATAAGCATTTCTGGTCCTAACCTATTTATACAGACAACCTGTCAGCCTATCAGAGCCAGGTTTTCCATTGACATGGACAAGACAGCAATACAGTATGGGGACTTCTTTTTTTCATTGTAATCATTTATTTTCCCTCTTCACAGTCACAGATGCTTTGTCTAAATGATAATAAAGATCCTCAGTGACTCAGTTTCTGTTTTCATTTTATCATTTCTTTCCCTGGCTGCTTATTTATGACTGCCAAGAAGTGCTTTTAAGAAAAAAAAAAAGTCATTATAGCAGAATGATGCTCTCTTGACATTGAATTGGAATCTATAAAAATGTTCTGTAACAACTCATTTTAATGTTTGCCTACTTGTCTTAATTTATTTTTTATTCTGATTCTCAATGTACTCGAGACAGAGGGAGGTTTGCCTCAGCTCAGGGAGACATGCTGCAAATCTAACTGGGACTACAGATGGTGTGGGCTGGGTTGACTACCTCTCTTTCAGCTTGGAGTGGCTATTGGTATGCAGTACACACCCGCATGCTCATCAAGACTGTTAGAGGAAAAAGGGCTCAGGATGCACAAAAGCACAGCAGCCAAATTATTCTTGTTTATGGCAGGATAGGGTTCACTGTAGATCCAGACGGAAGTGTATTCACAAAGAAATAAGACTTGAAAAAAAACTTTTTTTTTCTTTTAATTTCAAAGAAAAAGCTGGCATATATTTGCTGGTCAGTGTCAAGGTATATTTTCAGTGTGAGCGAAGAGGTACATTTTCTGTGAATTAATGTGCAATTCTATTTCTAGTCTTCGTCCTTAGGAGGTTGTTATTCTTCTTGGTGGTCATAAATTCTGCAGTTGTAGAATTAAATGTACACAGACACTTGGTGGATTATGGCCGGATTTTTTCATCTAAGAATACATAATGAAAATTCAATTATTCCCTCTATTATTGCAGTCAACAATCTATCATACCTGAGGGAGGAAAGAACCCTTTAGCTTCCTGCCTTGAGTCTAGGTTGGGGTATTCTTCGTTAGAGCTCCCCAGTGGGGTAAAATAAAAACACTGGTGTTCTAGCCAAAAAAAGTCATTTTACACATATGACTGGCTCTTCCATGATGATCCTACACTAAGTATCTGTCAGCCCTTCCTCAGGTTACTGCTTACTCTCAGTTATGGACTCAACACAAATATATTGCCTTTACTAGATTTTAAGTTCATTTGAGACAAAGACCATGTTTAATTAATCTTTATATCTCTCATGTTATCAAGGACAGCACTTTGTAAGCTATAGGAGATCAAAAATATCTGTTAAATATACAATGAAACTCTTACTGTTAACCACATTGTAGGGGAGGATATATCGTACTGAGTATCTTTGGCATACATACCTGTGTATGCAAGAAACCTTTTGGATTTGTTGTTTTAGGCCCTTTGCAAGCCTCGAGGCCTCGTGAAGAATTACGCCCAAGCTGACTGTTTCCTAACAAGCCTGTGACTTGCTTGTTCTTCTCCCTGACTTCCTGGTTGCTCTTTCTACCTTTGCCCAGGTTAATTGGTCTCTGTGGTTCACAAAACTCCTTCCGTGTTCTCTGGGCAACTCCTTATTTATGTACCTTATTAGTTATAAAAGAGTGGGGGTTTTTGTTTGTTTATTTGTTTGTTTGGTACACCTGGAAATCTAACCTCCTTGGTGTCACTCCAAGGCCTGCCCACGAGTCTGGCCCAACAGGAAGCACTGTTGAGGGCTGTGCACTCAGACACATCCCAGAACATGAGTCATTGTATTTGAGGGTGAGAAGGTAAATTACAATTTATGTCCTCCAACCCTTTTATTTTATAACTAAAAAGGTGAGGCAGGAATGGAAAGCAAATAGAATGCATGTAACTTCACAGGAATACTGGAGCTGATCTCAACAAAGATCAATTTGTCCACCACAGACCATTCAGAAATGTCTGGACACAATTTTGATCGGTACAACATGGGTGGGTGGAGGGAGCTGCTGGCATCTATGAGCAGAGACCCGACAGGCTGCGCATCCTGCAATGCGCAGGACAGCTCGTGCCTTGACAGAGTTACTCGGTCCAAAAAGTCAATGGTACTGAGGGTGAAAAACCTTTGTTCTAATCCATTAAGGCAACATAAAGCCAACAGTCAGGAATGGAGTGAAAAGGGTAAAACTTTCATTTTGGGGTTCTAGACTATGAATTACCTCCTTTCTACAGAGCAGAAATCTTAGGAAAATGGGTATTAACAGTGAATCTTATGTGGTCAGACTGAAACGGTAACGAGCAAATGTGACACCAAGAAAACCTTACGCTCATCAAGTGCAGAGCAGACCAGGATCTCCTGTGTCTTGCTTTGGCCTGCGTGTCCACAGCATGAGCTTCGTGTATTGTCAGGTGCCAAAGGATTTGAGTTTGTGGCAGAGGTGATGGGCCCTGATGGGTGATCCCACATTTATTTTCGAGACCATAAACTGAGTTGCCATAAGAGTGAAGAAAGTGCAGTGTTTTGAGAAGGTTATTGACCTAAAAGTCAAAGAGGCCTGGCTCTGACCACCAGCTCAGCTGCAGGGTTTTTACACGACCTGGGGCAACCCACACCTCCATTCTGTGGCTTGGATTTCTCTTCATCAGTTAAATGTGACTGTGACCCGTGACTTCAAATGCCATAGCTTCCAGCTCTGATGATCTATAACATTATTTTTCTTCCCTGTCACCTCTCACCTAGCTCTAAGAGTCAGGTGGGAAAAAAGCTATGTCAGTGTTTCCTTTATGAGCTGGGGTGCCAGTGATGGGAAGTAGGAAGGGCAGATGTGGTGTGGAACACAGGCAATTGGGAGAAATCTGGTGCAGTGTTTAAGACCATGGACTCCTGAGTCACACTGGGATAGAATCTTGACTCTTGCCACTCATTAACTCCATGTTATTGGGCAGTCATTTAACTGTTCTAGTCCTCAGTTTGCTCACCTGTGAGGAGTGAATCATAATAATAATATCTACCCATGTGATTGTTGGCAGGAAACATTGAGATAATATGCAAAAGTGTTTTGAACAGTCCCAAAGTAAGAGATTAAGTAAATGGAACCAGCCAATGTGATTTGGTTTCTGGGTCAAAGGTAAGGGATATTATTTTTCTCCTCTAAGCCAGTCTGATCTTTACAGAAAAGGTACTGTTGAATTTTGTTTTGGGTAATATATTAAGTTCAATGTCAGTGAGAAAAAAGGCACAAATATGCTGTAACCCCAGCAGCAGAATACTCTTCTGTCACTTCTAACAGTAAATATCAAATGATTTACCCACTGGCACTGTATCTGGTTTCTCTAGTCTAGTTTCTTGTGCGCCTTCACTGGACTTTGGTGAAAACTCAGTCACCCCTGAGCAAATATTGCTCCCTTTCATTTGCTTATGTCTGGGGAGAGAGATTTTCCAAGGTGATACTCCCCGTGTCCCCAACCTCTAAGAGGTCACTTGGTATGGCTCCCCACCGTTAGTCGAAGCAAGGCTTTCTGGGATCCAAGCTCTCTCATTAATCCTATTGGTTTCAACAGTTCCATGATCCACTCAGTACACTATTTAACACCCAGGAGGGAAGTGTTTCACCCAGGCAATTCCTTCATCGTCCCTGTCCATCTGGAGCTCCCTCCAAACTCATGCAGCACCACCTGCCTGGGAAAACAGCAAATTTAGGCGACTTGTATTTCCTGTGCAGACAGGGTCCCCATTAAACAGTACCATGCAAGGACTGGGATTTTATTTCTGCTCTTTTGTGGGGAAGGGTTGATCCTTCACAGACAATATTAGCCTTATCATTTCCTAGGTATTACACTGATATTTGATTAGATTGACACCTGTGATTGACACCTGTTAATAACCTGCAAGACGGATAGGGGACGCTTAGACTGTCAGCCCAAGTTATCTGTGACTTCATTTTTCGTCAGCTTTGTTACTCAAGGGCAGCAGTGGAAGATATTATTTTTTCCTTAAGACTTTGTTATAGACCTACAAACACTGGGCTGGGGGAATTGTTCTGTGCATCTGCCTTCATGCTGGTTCTTGGGAATTATATTCCCAGGAGTGCATGCAATATTCAAATAATACATTTATATAGTTTTATTGCCCTGCATTGATATGGTAATAAGCAGCTTGGTGACAAAGCTAATTATTCCTTATATTAATCCTGAAAATGTGGTGTTATCCAGGTCTTTTTTTATTAGACTTTGAACTTTTAAACAATTCTGACTAAGAATAAGACATTTTGAAGTTTAAGTTCATTGACTCTTGGCCAAAAATAAAAGATGCTAAAAGAAACAAGGTATTTCATATCACTTGGAAGATCCAGTTAAATGTAAATACAGTAGTCTTCGAAAAACAAACTGACGGTAACCAGAGGGGAGGAGGGTGGGGGATAATGGGGGAAAAGAAGGGGAAGGGTCATCAAGGAACATGTGTAAAGGACCCATCGACAAAGCCAAATGGGGGAAGGATTAAGGGTGGGAGGTGGGGGAGGGTGGGGCTGGGGAAAGTGGTGGTGGGAAAATATTGACAAAAAACACAACAAAACAAAACAAAACAGACAGGGTGAGGTTAAGAATAGTATAGGAAATCGAGAAGCCAAAGAACTGTTAGGTACAACCCATAGGTATGAACTGAGAGTGGGGGAATGAAGGGATGGGCTGCAGGGAGGAGGGGAGAAAGGGGAGAAAAAATTGGACAACTGTAATAGCATAATCTATGAAATATATCAAAAAGTGTAAATACATTAAAATGAATGTTGACCTTAAAAATCAGTTAATGTAATACCGATTATATAACAGATAAGAAATACGCTCAAAGATAAATTTAGAAAAAATATAAAAATATAACCAATCACTTTTGTGTTTTCCCAAATCAAAAAATCTTCAGTTTTCTAGATATGGGCAAAAATAACTGTTTTTTAGATTTTTTTTCAAATAAAAAATGAAATTGGATATTTTTAGAATAAACATTTTCCCAATAGTAGACCTGAGATAAGGGGTTAGTGCCCCATATTTTTTGGATAGATCCATGTCCTCTGGTTTAGTGAGTCCTAGCTAAGGAAAAATTGCCTCTTCTCATGCTGTAGTTTGTGACGACTCCTGCCCCCTTCTGTAAAGCGCAGTGTCACGTCTCCGGCACTTCAGGAGAAGTGCAAGCGTCTAGGAGAGCCAAGGGCAAGCCAGTGAAAGGACACTAAGGAACTCTTTAATTACACAGTGCTCAGAGACAAATAACTGTCAGCCTCAGGCCCACCGGGAGATTTTGTGGTGTCTGCCTCAGACAGCAGCCCCTGAGGAAAGATGCATGACATATGTCTTCCCTTGCTCCATGCCAGACCCAGGCAGGTCCTGGTATTTACAATTCCCAACTGCAATTTATCTGCAGTTATGGAATATATGTGTCCCTTTCGTTTTCCAGATCTCCAAGTAAAATCCAAACTGCACCAAATGTTTTTTTTTTTAATGACTCATTGAAAGCACAAGGGCAATGCTGAACCTGATCTTAGTCACCATGCAAAGAAGCCTCATTATGCTGTCTTCCCAGAGCTAAGCTGAATGGGTATAAAAAGAGTTTTCTAGCAAGGGTCCAAGATGATGACAGTAGGTGGAAGTCTCACTCACCTCCTCCCAGGACCAAACTGAAATTATGACTATATTACAGAAAAATCACCCTGAATAAGCAACTGAAGACTAGCTGAAGAGAAGTCTTATGACCAAAGATTTACAAAAGAAATCACATTTCTACTGGTAGGAAGAGCGGAGATGCAAAAAAGACTGGTTCTGCTCCCCTGGGCAGTGGCCGAGGTTACAAAAGGATATCTCAGGTGTGAGGCATTCCCCCTGAGAAACATAGGATCTGAACTCCAAGGCAGGCTTCCTGGTCCAGAGGATCAGGGCTAAAAAGAGGCACCCACATAACATCTGGCTGTGAAAAGCAGCAGGGTTTCTGTCCACCAGGGAGAGACAGGAACCTACTAGAGACACAGGAATCCTCTTAAAGGACCAACGCACAAAATTTGATCTGCAGCCACTCATCCTGGGCTCTGCTGGAAGCAGAGCAGTGGACTAGAGTCATGTGAAGAAAGCCTGGGGTGTGACTCTGGGGAGGGAGCCGAAGGGACAGCCACCAGGATCCCTGTGTCAAGTCCCTCTCCCATAGCAAACACTGTCTTTCTTGGGCGGAGTGCCCCCCTCCATGCAGTGTTAGCCTGAGGGAGAGCAATAGCCTCACCCTCTGGACTCCCTCCCACCCCACTCTCTGGACCTTTTGTCCTGCTGAAGGGTACAGACAGAGGCTTTTTCAGCGACTGAGCCTAACAGGTAGCTGGCAGGTAGAGGCAAGAGCAGGTGGATCTAGAGTGTCTTAGGGCTTCTACTGTCCTGCCCTCAGGACTAGTGCTGGTAAAAGCTGGTCTTGGTGCATAGCTTGGTCCTTCCCATGCACACTCAGGTCCAGCAGAGGCAGCCACAAACTGTGGATCACATGTAGCTCCAAAAGGTTGCCCAGGGCCAGTCATAGGCAGCATCTCACATTGGTCTGCCCTGGACTCCCTCCCAAGAAGCCCAGAGCCAATACACCCAGTGGCCGGCTACAGAAAATATCAAAGCTTGGTTCAATTAGCTTTATAAGCAGCATATCCAAAAAGATATCTCAAAAGGCATCAAACCCTGCTAGGCATGTTCCACTTCATGTGGTTAGCAAGTGCACAGTGGCTCTCAAAGCATGGTCAGAACCTCACGGCCGGCCAGCCTGAGGGTCATTGCCCACACAAACAGGCCAATAGCAGTCCAAACTCAATTACCACGGGAGGTCTGACATAAAACACACAACAGACATTCCCGGAGAACTCCGTTCAGGTGGCCAAAAGACCATACCACCAAACCCCACAGGGCACCTACTGCATAAGGATACCACCCAAAGACTGGGCTTGCAAGCAGACCTATCTAATACATAGAAACAAATACAAAGTGGGAAGACAAAGAAACGGGCCCCAAATGACAGAACTGGAGAAATCTCCAGAAAATGAGCTAAAGAAAATGGAGGCAAACAATTTACCAGATAGAGAGTTCAAAAGAATGGTTATAAGGATGCTCAAGAAACTTAGTGAGAATTATAAAAAGCATGAAAAAGAACACAGAAACCATAAAAATAACTACTCAGAAATGAAGAATACAATATCTGAAATGAAAATACACTAGAAAGAATAAATTGTAGGTTGGATGAAGGAGAGGACCAAATCAGCAATTTGGAAGACAAGTTAGCAGAACATACCCAATCAGAAGAGCAAAAATAAAACAGATTTTTTTTTTTAAATGAAGAGAGTTTAAGGGATCTTTGGGACAACATGAAGAGTAACAACATCTGTATCATAGGGGTGCCAGAAGGAGAAGAAAGAGAGCAATAGATTGAAACATATTTAAATAAATAATGACTGAAAAATGAAATAATGACCAAAAACTTCCCTAACCCGGTGAAAAAAAGAAGATACACAAATCCAGGAAGCACAGAGAGTCCCAAACAACATGAACCCAAAGAGACCCACACCAAGACATGTCATAATTAAAATAAAGGTTAAAGGTGAAAAAGAGAATCTTGAAAGGTGCAGGAGAAGGGCAATTAGTTACAAGCAAGGGAGCTCTCATAAGACTGTGAGATAATTTCTCAATAGAAAGCCTTTAGGCCAGAAGGAATTGGCATGAAAAATTCCAAGTGATGTAAAGCAAGGACCTAAGACCAAGGCCACTTTACCCAGTATGACTATCATTTAAACTCAAAGGAGAAATAAAGAACTTCCCAGAAAAGTAAAAGCTAAGGAAGTTTGTTACCACTAAATCGGTATTACAAGAAATGTTATAGGGACTGCTTGAAGAAGAAAGAGGAGGGGGAAGGGGAGGAATAGACAAGCATAGTTAAAAGAATAAAAGAGTGATGAATATGTACCTACCAATAGTCCCTTTAAATGTAAGTGGCTTAAATGCTCCAATCAAAAGATATAGGGTAGCTGAATGGGTAAGAAATCAAGACTCATATATATGCTGTCTGCAAGAGACTCACTTCAGAACAAAAGATACACACAGACTAAAAGTAAAGGAATGTAAAAAGATATTTCATGCAAATGCAAAATGGAAAAAAGGTGGAGTAGTAATGCTTATATCTGACAAAACAGACTTTAAAACCAAGAATATAGTAAGAGAACAAGAAGGACACTAAAGAGATCAATCCAACAAGAGGATATAAAACTTGTAAATATTTATGCACCCAACATAGGAACACCTAAATATGTAAAGGAAATCTTGATGGACATAAAGGGAGAGACTGACAGTACTACAGGCACAGTGGGGGATTTTTGAAAAATATTTAATTAATTTTTTTTTTAGAGAGAGGGGAAGGGAAGAAGAAAGAGAGGGAGAGAAACATCAATGTGTGGTTGCCTCTTGCATGCCCCCCACTGGGGACCTGGCCTGCAACCCAGGCATGTGCCTTGGCTGAGAATCAGACTAGTGACCCTTTGATTTGCCAGCTGGTCCTTGATCCACTGAGCCATGCTGGCCGGGGCAAGAGTTTTAACACTCAGTTTACTTCAACTGATAGATTCTCTGGACAGAAAATCAACAAGGAAACAGTGGCCTTAAATGACACATGAGAACAGATAGATTTAATTTTTATCTTCAAAGCATTTCATCCCTAAGCAGCAGAATATATATTCTTTTCAAGTGTACATGGAATATTTTCTAAAATGGACCACATTTTAGTACACAAAAAGTCTCAACTAATTTAAGAAAGCTGAAATTTTATCAAACATCTCCTCTGACCATAAAGTTACGAAACTAGAAATAAATCACAAGAAAAAAACTGAAAAAACACAAAGACATGGATACTAAATAACATATTATTAAACAATGAATGGATTCACAATGAGATCAAGAAAGAAATCAAAACATACCTTAGAGCAAGTGAAAATGAGAACACAATAACAAACTATCTGTGGGACACAGCGAAAGCAGTCCTAAGAAGGAAATTCATAGCATTACAGACTTACCTCAAGAAACAAGAAAAATCTCAAATAAACAATCTAACTTAACTTAAAGGAATTTTAAAAAGAACAACAAGCAAAGCATTAAGTGAGTAGAAGTTAGGAAATAAAGATCAGAGCAGAAATAAACAAATTAAAGTCTTAAAAAAAACAATACAAAGATCAATGAAACCAAAAGCTGGTTCTTTGAAAGGATAAACACAATTGACAAATTTTTAATAAGATTCATCAAGAAAAAAGAGAGAGGAATGAAATAAAATTAGAAATGAAGTAGGACAAGTAACAACTGATATCACAGAAAAACAAAGGATTGTAACAAAGTACTATGAACAACCATATGCCAACAAATTGGAAAATCTGGAAGAAATGGATAAATTCCTAGAAGCATACAAACTTCCAAAACTGAATCAGGAAGAATTAGAGAATATGAATAGACAAATGACAACTAGTAAAATTAAAACAGTAATCAAATAATTCCCCAAAAACAAAAGGCTAGATGGGCTTCACAGGTGAATTTTACCAAACATTCAAAGAGCTTACACTTATCCTTGTCAAAATATTGCAAAAAATTCAAGAAGGAAGACTTCCGAACTCATTTTATGGGGACATCATTATTTTAATTCCCAAACCAGATAAAGACACTACAGATAAAGAAAATCATAGGCCAATATCCCTGAACATAGATGCTAAAATCCTCAATAAAATATTAGAACACTGATCTAGCAATACATTAAAAAGATCATACACCATGATCAACTGTGATTTAATCAAGAGATGCTAGGTTGGCACAATATCCACAAATCAATAAATATGATATATCATATTAAAATAATGAAGGATAAAAACCATATGATCATATCAATAGATGTAGAAAAAGCATTTGATACAGTTCAGCCCACATTTATGATAAAAACTCTCAGCAATGTGAGAACAGAGGGAACATACTGCAACATAATAAAGGCCATATATGAAGAATCCACAGCCAACATTATATTCAATGGGCAAAAATGGATCAAGACAGGGATGTCTACTTTTGCCTCTTATTCAACATAGTAAGGGAAGTCCTAGCCACAGCAATCAGGCAAGAAGTAATAAAAACATTCAAATTGGGAAGGAAGAGGTAAAACTATCATTACTTGCAGATGATGTAATACTGTACATAGAGAACTTTCAAGGTTCCACCAAAAAACTTCCTGAACTGATAAACGATTTCAGTAAAGCAGCAGAATAATTTTTTTTAAAAATCTAGAAATCAGTTGCGTGTTTATGCGCCAATAATGAGCTATCAGAAAGGAAAACTAAGAACACAATCTATTTACAATTGCTTCAAAATGAATAAAATATATAGTAATAAATTTGACCAAGGATATAAAAAACCTATAATTGAATAATTTAAGACACTGATGAAATTGAATAGATACAAATGAGTGGTAGCATATACTGTATTCATTGATATGAAGAATTAACATCATTAAAATATCTGTTCTACCTAAAAAAATCTATAGGTTCAATGAAATTCCTATCAAGATACCATATTTCACAGAACTTGGAGTAGAACAAATATTCCAAAAATTTACGTGGAACCACAAAAGACTCCAAATAGCAACAGCAATCTTGAGAAAGAAAAACAAGGTTGGAGGAATCATGCTACTTGGTATCAAACTCTACGCTACAAAGCAATAGTAATCAAAACAGCATGGTACTGACATAGATCATAAAAACAGACATAGATCAATGGAACAGAATAGAGAGCCCAGAAATAAACCATGTCTTTATAGTCAATCAATATTTGACAAAGGAAGCAAAAATGTACAATGAGGTAAAGACAGTCTATTAAAAAAAATGGTGTTGTAAATACTGGACAGATATTTGCAAAAAAATGAAACTAGATCACCTCTTACACCATACACAAGAATAAACTCAAAATGAATTAAAGGCTGAAATGTTGGACTCGAACCATAAAAATCCTAAAACAAAACATAGTCAGTAAAATCTTGGACACTTCTCATAGTAATATTTTTTCCTGATAAATCTCCTCAGCATGAGAAACAAAAGAAAATAATAAACAAATGGGACTACTTCAAACTAAAAAGTTTTTGTGTAGCAAAGGAAACCATACAAAAATAAAAAGATAAGCCACTGAGTGGGAGAACATATTGGTGGGATCACAGATTGGTGCAACCACTGTGGAAAACAGTATGGAGTTATCTCAAAAATTAAAAAAAAAAGAAAAAGAAACTTCCTTATGATTCCACTTTTGAGAATTTATTAAAAGAAACCCAAAAATACTAATCCAAAAAGAATATATGCACCCCTATATTCATTGCAGCATTATTGACAATAGCCAAGATTTGGAAGCTGCCCAAGTGTCCATCAGTAGATGAATGGATACAAAAGCTGTGGTACATTTACACAATGGAATACCACTCTACTGCTTGGCCATGAAAAAGAAGGAAATCTAACCCTCTGTATCAGCATGGGTAGACCTGGAGAGCATTATGCTAAGTGAAATAAACCTGTCAGATAAAGACAAGTGCCATGTGATCTCATATGTGGAATCTAATGAACCAAATGAACTAACAAATAGAATAGAGGCAGACTCATAGATACAGGGCAGGCCTGTCATGGTGGGTGGGTGGAAGGATTGAGCAAAAAGGAAAAAAGGAGAAAAAACTCATAGACACAAACAACAGTGTGGTGATTGCGGGGGTGGAAGAGGGTGGTTGGAGGAGGCAGGGGATGGTATGGTGGATACATGGTGATGGAAGGAGACTTGAGCAGGTACACACACAATACAGTGCATAGATGATGTGTTGTAGAAACCTGTATAATTTTGTTAACCAGTGTCACTCCAATAACAACAAAAAGAAAGAAAATAATTATAGCACTTTTCCTCTGTCTTATTTTGGATCCGTTTTGCCATAATGCCATGTTTGTTTGTTTCATTGTTTTCTTGAAATTATTCTTTAAGTAAAATGGAAATTTTTTCAGAAAATGCAATTTATTAATATAATTTTTAATCGAACCAATTGATCACTCTCTCTTCTATTTATGTAAAGCAGAATTTTATTAGAGGAAGAACAAGGAAGAAGGAGAGAAAAATAATAGAACGACTCCTGTTTTTATAAAGGTTTTATGCATGTATTTCATTATTTATTTATTTCTAAACTACTAAGGGAGAGGTACACCCAATTTTATCAGACCCAGGGAATTGACACTGAAAGGTCACATAGAAGCAGCAGAGAAACCTGGGTTTTCTGACTCCTAGCTTTTTGTTCTTTTCATAATAGTACAGAAATATAACTTGAGAATAAAACAATAGACTTGAACCAAGGCTAATGCCAAATAGTCGTTAACTACCTGATTTCCCATTCAGTTAAAGGATAAGGAAATTTCAAGAGGCACTACGGCCCAAAGAGTAAAGCAACCCTAATGAAGTTTTTGAATTTTTCTTAGTTGTTCCACCACAGATAGGAAAGTGCGACTCTCTCCCCTGGAGTGTGGATGAGAATGCCCATTTTTATTAATCATCCCAGTGCTCTGACTTTAGAGCTTCAGGCACGTATTGAATTATTTCTTCATTAGCATAAAATAAAATGCACTGTCCCTTACCGAAAGACCTATTTTCATAATAAACCAGAGTAAGTATTTTAGACTAAGTTGTGATTTTTGTGGGAATTTGGACACATTCTTGGGAAGAGGCTTTGATACACACCATTGCCCCTGTTACAAACCGTTCTGTTTGCATCACAAATGGGGCAGAACCACAAGACAGGATAGTATTAATTCCTGATACTTGTAGTTGTTGGAGAGCTTCCACACACTCTGTCATCTCGTTGTTCACAGAAAACTTGTATGACAGACCTATACCCATCATGCCCCCAGTGACAAAGCCAGTATGGACTGCTGGCCCTGAACGGTGCTCCCTGCTCACATGTCTAATTTATGTCCAAGCCAGCCTCCTGGCCTCCCCTAGCATGCTCTTCCTCTCATTTTCCCAACCTCAGCAAATGGCAATAAAATCTTTCCAGCTGATTCTGCCAAAATCTTGGGGTTGTCTCATTTTTTTTTCACATTTCATTCATTAGCCATGTTGAATTCTGCCAGCACTACCTTCAACATATATATCCAGAATCTTATTATTACTCATTATTTTTACTGCTCATATCCTGGATCAAACCACAGTCCCAACTGTCTTCTTTTATTGCCTCCAAGTCTAGTCTTAACCCATATTCAGAGCAATCTTTTCCAGATGTAAGCCAGACCATGTTCAAACTTATATTCTCAGATCAAAACAGCATGTTACTGACATAAAAACAGACATATAGATCAGTGGGACAGAATAGAGAACCCAGAAATAAACCCACAGCTATATGGTCAATTAGTATTTAATACAAGAAGCCAGAATATAAAATGGGGTAAAGTTGGTTTATTTAATAAATGGTGCTGGGAGAATTGGACAGGTGCTTGCAAAAAAATAAAACTAGATCACCTTCCTATATCATATATAAGAATAAATTCACAATGCATTAAAAACTTAAATGTAAGACTCAAAACCATAAAACTCTGAGAGGAAAATATAAGCAATAAAATCTCTGACATTTCTCTTAGCAATATTTTTTCTGCTCTATCTCTTCAGGCAAAGAAAACAAACAAAAAATAAACAAATGGGTCTACATCAACCTAAAACGTTTTTACACAGCAAAGGAAACCATCAACAAAATGAAAAGACAACCTACTAAATGAGAGAACATATTTTGCCAATGATATATCTGATAAGGGGGTCAATATCCAGAATATATAAAACATTCATACTACTCAACACAGATAAAACAAAGAATCCAATTAAAGAATGGGCAGAGGACCTGAACAGACACTTCTCCAAAGAGGACATACAGAAGGCCAATAGACATAAGGAAAGGTGTTCAATATCACTAATTGTCAGAGAAATGCAAGTTAAAACCACAAGGGGATATCACCTCACACCCATCAAGACTGGCTATCATCAATAAATCCACCAACGACAAGCACTGGTGAGGATGTGAAGAAAAGGGAGCCCTAGTGCACAGTTTGGGGGAGTGCACATTGGGGCAGCCACTGTGGAAAACACTAATTTGAAAGAATATAAGCACCACTATGTTGACTGAGGTGTTATCTACAATATCTGAGATATGGAAGTAACGTAAGTGCCCATCAATAAATGAGTGGATAAAAAAGCAATTATGCATATGTTTATAAGGGGGTGCCCAAAAGAAAAACAAAATTATCTTCTGGAGGGGCGGGCCCCTTGTAGTGCAGCTTCCCCAGTTAGGTGAGTATTCTAGGAACCCATCTGTATCAGTGCACCAGCTGGTGTTGTTGTGAGAGGTTGTGTTAGGCTTCAGGGAATTTTTTTTGAAGAATCTTTTGACACATTTGCCCATTTCATGATGGGTGATTCACCTGCCCACACGGTGCTGAGTGTTCAGCAGTTTTTGACCAAAAACGGCATGACCCTATGCCCCACCCTCCCTATTCACCCGATCTCACCCTGAGCGACTGTTTTCCTGTTTCCCCAGATGAAAAAAGTCCTCAAAGGGAAACGTTTTTGTGGATGTGGAAGAGGTAGAATAAAAAATGGCAGAAGCACTAAAAGGCATTAAAATTAATGAGTTCCCAAACTGCTTTGAGCTGTGGGAAAAAAGTCTCGATAGATGCATTGCATCAAATGGAGAGTGCGTTGGAGGTGACTGAAGTTTAAACATGTAAGACTAAAAACACAATTTTTATAAATAAATGCATTTTCTGCCTCTCCCTCATATACAGTGGAATATTACTCGGTCATAAAAAATAGAAAACATACCATTTGTGACAGAGAAGTGGCCCTACAGGGTATTATGCTCAGTGAAATAATTCAGTCAGAGAAAGACAAGTACCATATAATTTCATTAATATATGGAATCTAAAGAACAAAAACAAAAACAAATAAAATTGAAACAGACTCAGAGACACAGAGAGGGCACCGGTGGCTGCTGAAGGGGCGGGGGCTGGGGCTCTGGGTGAAAGAGGTGAAGGGATTAAGAAGCACAAATTGGCAGTTAATGAATAGTCACAGGGATATAAGTGAAGCACGAGGAACACAGCCAACAATATTGTGTTAGGTCTGTATGGTGTCAGGTGGGTCCTGGGAATATCGAGGAGAACAGCGTGTGAAGTATAGGATAGTCTGACCGCTACACTGTGTAACTGACACCAATACAAAATAATACTGGGGTAATAAAACTTACATTCTCAGTAATACATGGTCTGCCTCCCTCCAGCTCCCCAAGTGGCTATCTTTTTACGAGATATACATTCCGTAAGGACAGAAAGTTGTTATTTCTTTCACCATTGTATCCCTAGGGGAAAGAACTGTCCTTTGCATAAAGTATGTGCTAAGTAAATGCTTGATAGATGAATGAATAAGGAGGAGGAGTTAAGAGCCTCAAAGACTAGATCTGGAGTTTTAGAAAGAGTGATGGTTTGGGATAAATAATATTTAAGATGTTTTGTTGTACATTAAAAAGATACTCCTTCCCCTTTCATCTTTTCATAGAGCTGAATAAAACTTGAAATTGCTTCCAGTACACACACACACACATACACACACACATTTTCTGTCATTTTACTGTGCCTTTGACTTGACACTCTTCAAAGGGTGTCTGGCTCATGTAGAGTCCCGTTTACAGGTAAATCCTGGTTACAAATTATTTGTATTATCACTGAGTGGGAATTCAAAGAACATATCAAAACCCACCATGGATATTTCCCTCCATCGCTGCCTGTTTGCAGTTATTTAACCTGCACGCCAGCTCTGAGGTCACCTGCAAGGGCGCCCGTTGTCCTGACACCACTGACACAAGACAAGGGGCTCGCTGTCCTGGGGTCTGCTGTGTTTTCCCTAAGTTCTTTGCGGCTCCACGGAGTGCGCTTGCCCAGCCTACGAAGCAAGAGGGCGTGAAGCAGATGAAGGCAACTGAGAGGCCGATGTCCCCTGTAATAGACTTCGAACGCCTAGAATTCCTGCTCTGCAGCTGCGCGGAAAAGAGAGAACAATGATCTGACGTCTAAAGCAGCAAAAACCCGGCAGGGCCGTGTAAATACCCACACGCCTCTCAGAGACATGAGAAAGTCACTCCTCTGCACTATTTTGAAAAATACTCCATTTCCCACTAAAAATCAGTGATAAAACCAGGACTCTAAGGTGGCCGGAGATGAACGAGCTCCAAATTTAGCTCATTTTTCCTGGTATTTCAGGTCTGTTTTGAAATGTTCAAAATATTTTTGTATTTTTTAATATAATTTCAATTTTGAGAAAAAAATTACAAAGCTGTCTATATACATTTACCCAGATCCATCAATTGTGAACATTTTTGCCTATTTTTTTTTACCATTTGTGTTCATGTACTTACATTTTATATTTTTATTCATAATTGACAGTAAATTTGAGCTATAATGTCCATTTACCCCTAAAATACTTTTGTGTTGGGTTCCTAAAATTAAGCATAGCCTTTACATAACCCCAGTATAATTTTTAAAACCCAGAAATTTTAGCATTAACGTAGTGCAACTACCTAATTCATAATTTATACAAAAATTTAATTGGCTTTCTCAATAATATCTCTTAAGTCTTCTTATCTTCCTGGTTCAGGAGCCAATCTAAAGCATTCATTACATTCAGTCATCAAGTGTCTTTAGTCTGCTGTAATCTGGAACCATTGCTCAGACTTTCTTTGAAACCTTAACGATTATGAAGACGCAGACCAGGTAACTTGTAGAATGGTTATTAATTAAGGCATGCTGGTTGTTTTCTCATTTCAGACTCAGGCTCTGCATTTCCGGTAAGCGTGCAAGAAGTGATCCTATATTCCGCTCAGTGTGTCTCATTTTGAGGGTTCGTTAAACAGCTTGTCCCCTTTCTGGTGATGCTACCTTGTTGGTTACCTGGTTAGAGTTGTGTGTGGCAGGTTTCCATTATGTCAGATTACTATACTTTTTCCTTTGTAATTTATAAGTGCTCTCCGGGAATATATTTTAAAACTACATATATATCTTGCTCCTCATTCAACATTCATCAGCTAGTTCCCATACTCATTGGTGACTGTCGCCTGTGCTGATTATTACTACAATGGCTGTAAAATGTGATTTCCAACTTCTTTGTTTTACTGTGTTAGTTGGAATTACACTGTGAAGTTTTCCCATTCGTTCACTCGCTCATTCATTTATTCAGTTATCTATTTAATTCCATAAAGACTTGATGATTTTATTTTATTCAGTGGATCAGAACCTATTATTTCTGTTACAATCTTGTAAATACCATTTTTTATCTTGATACTCAAATTGTCCCATATTTGTCCAGTGGGAGCCCCTTCAACCTGGCTCTGCATCATTTTCAAGGTCAATTGTTTCTTAAACATTTCTTTATTCTGTGGCCAAAGTGTCCTAGACTTATTCTGTAGACCTTTACCTCAGCCCTGAATCCATCCACATAAGCAAGGAGTTTGGGCTGCTTTTGAGTGGTCTGTGCAGCTCTTCCTTACCTCGCATACCCACTTAAAAGGAGAGTTTTAGTTTTGGGCACTTTTAAAAAGAGCCTGGGATGTCCCAGAGCTTATACTCGCCTTTCTCAAAATGAGGGTACCACAGTCCTCCCTCAACCTTTGAGAGGAGAGCAATGTCAAACTATCGAGGGACCAAAGAGAACTGCACTCCATCGCAGATGAGTCTTTTTCTTTCTTTCCCTCCCTCCCTTCCTTCCCTCCTGAGTTAGAGCATAATCTATTTATAATCTAAGCAATTTCTTTAGTTTAATATTCCATTACAGCTATTCATTGCTTCCATTTTTATACTTTTTCCTTTTCTCCCTCCTTCCCTCCCTTCCCATATCCCTGTTTCTACCACAGGTTGCTTTTTGATGTTATGCTTACATGAGAAGTAGCTTAATCAACTAATTGCTTAAGTGAAAGCCTGATTTTAAACCTAGTATATGGGCACATCATACTAAATAATTTACCTAATCATTGGGCTCAAAGTGACCAGTTTGACAATCACTTTTAAAGTAAAATGTGTCTATTATCAACTGCAGAATATATTGGGTTGGCCAAAACAGTTCATTTGGGTTTTTTTTGTTTTTTTTCCCCATAAGATGGCTCTAGTAGCACTTAGTTGTCTTTAACTTCATTCGAAACAATTTTGTTAGACTGTATTGTGACAGCTGTCATATCAGTGTACATTTAAAAAAACAAAAACTTATCAAAGTTGGTGAATTTTTGTGTAGCCATTTTAATATTGAAGATGGAAGAAAAGAAGCAATATTTTCAGTGTTTTATGCTTTATTATTTCAAGGAAGGTAAAAATGCAACTGAAATGTGCAAAAAAAAATGTGTGCAGTGTATGGAGAAGGTGCTGTGACTGATCAAATGTGTAGAAAGTGGTTTGCGAAGTTTCATGCCGGAGATTTCTTGCTGGACGATGCTCCACAGTAGGGGAGACCAGTTGAAGTTGATAGTGATCAAATTGACACATTAATTGAGAAGAATCAATATAACACTAAGTGGGAGATAGCCAACATACTCAAAATACCCAAATCAATAAAATTATCGGTGAAAATGAAAAATCTTTTATTTTGTAGAAAAAACTAAATGGACTTTTTGCCCCACCCATAAAAATAGAAGTAATGCACAACTACAATAAAATACTAAACTAGAGGCGTTGCTTAGGTCGGAAGCAGACTACGCTCTAACTCTGGAAAACTTGTAATATTAACAACAAGTATGGATTATAAAAGCACTACTGCAAAGTTTTCTGGGACTTTATCACCTCAAGTCTCCAAACAATATGCAACACATGTTTCTAGTAGGAAAGTGGTGCAGTCCAGGCTCCCCTCTCCTGGGAGGGCTGGTGGCAGATGAAATATCAAAGAGTAGGTTTTGTTTTCTATCTCAGCCTATTGGCTGAGATAGATGTTCCTACAGCAGGTGGATACACTCCTCAGAAAGCAGCATGTCACAGCCTGGGTCCCAGCTCCCTTGTCAGCTGGCTGAGGCTCAGGTAGAAACCCTGGGCTACAATAGCTGCGTGTGACTCTGTCCCTAAAGTGGTGATGTGGTATCCGTTTCCACATTTAAGATGCCCGTTCTTCCTGGAGACTTGTCTGACGCGCCCGGGACATGTCTGCATCCTGGGCTTCATTCACATCCCTTTGTCTGTAGAAAGGCCCTTCTGAAGAATCATCTGTCCTTCCAGGCTCAGCGCCCAGGGCCAGGGCAATGGCATTAGTTTGCTTAACAGTGAGAGAAAGAAACCAGCGTCTTCTGCAGAGTCAGGGGGCGCTGTCCATTTATGGCATTAATCCTGATTGAAGAGGACAGGGAACAAGAAGGAAGACTGGAATAACCTTGCCTTCATGTGTCCTTTTTGTGAAGAAGACAGGATGGAGAGAGATGAGCTTGGTAGAAGCAATCATAAAGGGATGAAAAGCAAGGGGATGTCAAGGGAAGTGGCTTCTGAGAGACCTCCTCCACGAACGTCGGTGTTAACAAGATAGTCTCTTCTCACATGAAATGCAATTTTTGGCATATCAATGCCCCCGCCCCCCAATTCTTTATCCACTGTCCGCTCACTCTTCCTGAGCTCAGGACTCATTCATGCCACAAGCATCTCTGAGCTGGAGAAGGGTGGAGGGGGAGGAGGAGGCTCTCTGACAGCCATGTCCCCCTGGCCTGGCCTCTCCTCTCCACCAAGTGTTCGCTAGCAACCAGGGACAGGGCAGACCCAGGCATGGTGGTGGGGCCAGCATAGACCCTCCATGGGGCAAATGGCTGGTCTTGTTTTTATTCAAGTATTAAAATGGCAGTGATTTGGCACCGATTAGTGGTGTTAGTCCTGAAGGCAAAGGAGGGCTGGAATTGAATGTGAGGTGCTAGACAAGTGCTTCCTTTAGATAATCACTTTTTTTAGAGGCCAACTGTGCATATAAATAACACATCATGCCAAGGCTTAGCAAGTTTTTATCAGCATCAACTCAGGCAGCTTCTAACCAGCCATCATGCCCCAGGCTCTGCAAACAGCTTGTCAGAACTGCCATGCCTGAGACAAACATGCCGGACAGAGAACCCCGGGGCAGGGGCGCAGGTGACTCAGCACAGCCCCTCCGCGGGTCCATGTTTATTCACTCGGCTACCGGGGCCTCAATCTCAATATCTAGGTCTCCTGAGAGGTGTAGTTGGAACTATACTATCCCAGAAGGGCCCTTCGTCCCTGATTTATAGGAAACTAGGTTAGATGTACCTGACTGGCCAGTGGGGCTAGGGACGCAGCCATCCCTCCACACAGCTGTTCCCTCAGCAAGTCTGCACCAAGCACTTCTGGGTACCCAGCCTGGCTCGAGCCAGTGGGGATGCCCAGACCAGTCACACACTTGAATAGATGTGTCAAACTCATCTAAACCCAGAAAGAAAAATGGTTCAAAAGAACATAGGGGTGCATAAATTATTTCAAAATAGTATATTGGGTTTCTTCGGATATATTCCCAAATGAGAAATAAGTGAGTCAGAGAAAGGTAAGTACCATATGATCTCACTCATATGTGGAATCTAATGAGCAAAATAAACTAACAAACAAAATAGAAACAGACTCGTAGCTACAGAGAACAGACTGACAGAGGGAAGGGAAGTAGAAGGGCTGGGTGAAAAAAGGTGAAGGGATTAAGGAAAAAAAATAATAACTTCATAAACAACAGTATGGTGATTACTAGAGGGAAAAGGGGTGGGGGAGGTAGGAGAGGATAAAGGGGAAATAAATGGTGATGGAAGGAGGCTTAACTTGGGGTGTTGAACACACAATACAATCTATAGACGATGTACTGTAGAACTGTATGTCTGAAACCCATATAATTTTATTAACCAATGTCACCCCAAAAATTCAATAAAAAAAGACATAGTTCAAAAGAACATAGGGCATATTGAAGGTATAGACAGAGTCTGACGGGACATTTTCAAAGGGCAACATTCTCACCGACGAGGGGAGGGGAAGGCAACTTCACAAAGGAGTCGATCGAACTGAATCGCAAGCGGGCATTTTGCCAGTCAGCACAGTGAAGGGCAAAGGCACAGCTAGTACCAGGGCTCGGAGCCAGGCATGGAGAAGCTGAGTTTCACACTCGTGTGAGGAGAATCAGCCAGGGCGGTGGGGAAAGGTGGGCTGCGGCAGGCAGGTAAGGCTGGAGGGGAGGGGAGTGGATGCTGCCCAGGTGGATGCAGGTCCTCTGGGAGAGAACTGGGAAACCAGAGGCAGTTTGTAAATAGAAGTCAAGAATAAGGTGGAATTCTAGGAAATGAAAGATTTTGGCCCAGCTTTTCCTGTGCGTCGTCAGCTTCGGATCTGACCCGGATGTCTAGAACTCAGACACAACATGGCTGCCAGCCCTGTTCCACTAGTGCTGATCAAGGCGCTTGACCCCTGGCTCTGAACTCGTCCCAGCCCTGTCTCTGGTGACCTTCTGGGCCATCTAATTTCTCCACAGCACAGCTGTTTAGTTGTTGAAATATATGCACATATGAAATACACATAAAATTAACCAACCAAAGTGGTTTGCATCTAGATATGTGCAGGTAGGTACCCTTTCCATTTTAAAAATGAATTTGATTAATCAATTAATAAATATTGATTAAGTACCTACTTTGGGCCAGGCACTCTTCCAGGCACTGGGGATGCCCTCACTTTCACACCTTCATGGAGTTTAAAATCTCATTGAAACAATGCAAGAGCTAAGGTGTACTGAGCAGTTTCCACAGCTCCCCCCACCCAAGTGGTATTCTAAGCATTTCACATGAATCAACTAATTTGATCCTCTCAATTCTAGAAAGCGGATATGATTGCCTCCATACTAGATAAACTAAAGTACAGACGGGTTAAGGAAGTCATTGAAGGCCACCCACCTAGTAAATTTCAAGCATGAAGAGACTCTGTCTCTCCAAGGATGAAATTGAAGTTCAGAGAGGATAAATAATCGCATGAACATCACTAAGTCTGACCTGTCTTAGAGGCGATGCTCTGACCCCTCTAATCACATACGTGCGTACCCTAGTTTTTTCGGGGGGCGGGTAAGAGACAGTCTATTCTCAGCAACAGGGCTCCCGGCTACAAGAAGGATGCTAAGCACCATCAATTATTCTGATAATGGCCTACGATTCTACTTATTTACTGTAATTCACCAAACGCTCCATTATATTAATTTATGTATGGAATTTATGGACAAATCCACAGCATTTCAATTAGTCTATAACCACACAAGACTCACTTTCTCTTGATGGCACGCTTTCCAGAAAGTTTTGACAATTTTGTTACATTATCAAAACCTGGGATATTCACTCATCTGCTCCTTTGGTGAGTGCCTGGCGGGGACAAATAGTTATTAAGTTCCCCAAAATAGCTGGGTGAGGCGAAGGCTGTGGTAATGGTCCTGGGCTGAGGCTCGGCAAGAAGTGTTTAAAGACTGCTATGTTTATTACCATTCACACAAACTGATTTTTATCCCCAGGCTGGTGAGAGCTGGGGAAACAGTTCACATATATTAGATTGCTTTCCCTTAAATGTATTAATTTACACTTGATCACACTAAAGTTTTTGTTTTTGTTTTTGTTTTTGCCTACCCATTTAAGCATCTTGGAATCTGCCAGCATATTTCTTACATGAATACTATTTTATTTTTTGAGAACCCTTAAAATGTTCTAAAATTTGGGGGATATAAAAATTTATGTGAATACAAATATTTAATAAAAGTAGTCTCAGGAAAAGTGCTCCAAGGAACTTCTAATGATAACATTTCTAATCCCAGGAAAGTGATCATGTGTAATTACATTTTGTTTTGCTCCTTAGAAAGTACAAAATACTTATGCCATTTTTATGATTATTTTAAGGTTGTATTTTTTGATGTAGAGCCTGTTCAAATGCTTATTTGAAAATCCATATTTTCAAGGCTCCCCATATCCTCATATTTATCCACGTAACATTTGTGAAAGCTTTGAAAATAACATAGATATTATTCCTGGTAATAATACAGATAATCCTAGTGCGTTTTTTTCAACCTTTTTCATCTCATGGCACATGGAAACTAATTTTTATAAGTCTGCGGCACACCAGAAAATGTCTTTTTTGCCTATCTGACAAAAATATAGTTGTAATTTTGATTCATTCACATCAGATGGCTATCGTGTTGGCTGTCGTCATTTTTTAATTTGACAATCTAAGGGAGACAAGGTCAGTGCCCCTGACTCGATTGTCAGGTACCGAATGTTTTAAAAGTCCCTGTGGCATGCCGGTTGAAAACTGCCGTCCTAGCAGATTATAGAGAGTTCTCCTTGTTCACTGCAATGTGTTTTTGAAAAGATCATGTAGAGTGGTAATCGTATAAGCATGAATAAAGCTGCAGAAACCTGAATTCAAGTTCCAACTGTGTGACTAACTTGTTGCTTGCACTTGAAGGGAGGGGCGGGGAAGGGAGGGGAGAGGAGGGGAGAGGAGGGGAGAGAAGGGGAGAGGAGGGGAGAGGAGGGGAGGTGAAGGGAGGTGATCCCCCTGGGATTTCCATTTACTTGCTCAGATTAGACGTGCAGGGTGATTTCATCTCTGGGTAAAGCTGGTTTTGCAACAGCATCCTGTTGGTTGGTAACAGCCCGGTGCTGGAGGACAGGTGTCCTGCCTTCTGATTCAGGTCTCTAGCTTAAAAATGTCAGCATTGAGTTCATCCTGTATACCTGGGCGGCAGGAAGCCTCTTCTCTTTTTGTTACTTACTAGGTTTACTGCATTGCTGTGCATTTAGCACAAGGTGGTGGTGCTTCTTCATGGGCTGGTGGTAGGGGGCAGTGGAGAGCATTTCAGAATCACCTGGGGAGCTTTTAGTCAACAGATACTTGCCCTTCTACCTTTCCTCTACTTTCCAGCGTGATTCAGCCTTGATTTACCTAGCTAGTCACCTATTAATTTCTAGATAATTCTGCACGCATCTCTCAATCATACCTCAAAGAAGGCCAGTTAGAAAATCCAACATACCTGCTTCCAAAGGTAAACTGAAATCTAATGTGTTTCTCAACAATGACTTGGCAAAAGGCTCACTGGCACTGCTATGGAGTTTTGTACAGTGACCAGCAAATCATTTCTTTATTCTCAATCTGCTTCGTCCCCCATAGGTATTTAAATTGTCTTTTCATCTGGAAGTCACTGGCAAAGTGTATCTGCAATACTGTGAAGATGTTCTACAACTTTCTCAGAAGCTTCTTAAAGCAAAGATTGTTTCCCCACGACTTTGTCATAAAAAGTGAGCTGTAAAAAATATTTCCATTGGTAGAATCAATTTCCTCTTAGGCCAGTGCGTACTTCTTGGAAACCCCAAGGACTCATATTTGAAGGACCTTCTCCTATGACATCATTCATTAATTCCCTTAATTCCAAATACTCTATTGATTACACAGTTTTGGATCAGTCACCTCATCTGGGTGACAGGTGATTCTTGCTCATGCATCATCCTTGTATTTTACAGGCTTTAAAAGATTTTGGAGAGATCACGAATATTAAACAGACAGAGATTCTGGGCGGAGAAATCCTGAGGCTAGAGATCATACCCTTATTTATCAAGGCCTGTTTGTGCTTTACTTAGATGTGCATTTGATGGGCAGTCTTAACAGCACAGGCAAAATACACATACAGGCAAAATTTAAACAAAACAAAAACAACAAAAATCTTCTGCAGATTTACACAAGGTGTGTGCCCAAACCCAGGGCAGCGCGCCCCCAGGAATGACAGTCTATATGCTGGTTGGCTCCTTGGCCTCCCCCCTGCAGCTGCGTTTCCAAGGCCATCTGGTCATCTCGGCATGTTCAGAGGACTGACACCGGGGTCCAGATGGATGGGTTCTTGGAGAGTTCTTTAAAAACCCGTGCACCCAGCCCCTGAGCCGCCATATGCCAAAAGGTCACCTCGACTTCGGCAGCATCCTTCCTGGTTCTTTCTGTGGGTTTTCATTTGGAGTGAGCACCCTGGTGCCTTCGGGGACTGTGGGGTTTCAATTAATGCATTACTGTAATTATTTTAAGTACTAATATCGTCAACATTGACCTTGCCATCTCATCTGAGGTTTGAGAAAATAAAACTGGAAGGAGGGGGTGGAGGGTGCTGACTGGTGTCCTGGTTGCTGAAAGCAGACTGAGCTCCTGAGGGACCTCCCAGGGTTCAGGTCACAGGTTCTTAGTTCGGTCACTGTCCCTCAATGGTGATGTCAGCACTGTCTGCATGCCTTCCAGGCACAGAAAGTGGTCTTATCTCGGCTCTGCAGGTGTATAACCCTAAGGCTTAACGGAGGGTGGGGGTGGGGGTGGGGGTGGCGGACTCTAAGAGTGCAAATGAGAGGAAGAAGCAATTCGTTTCTCTCATGCCCTCAAGAAATAAAAAAGACATTTTATGAAAGTGCATTTACTCTCCGATTCTCTTAAAAGTACAGCATTTCCTGAAGGTAGAAGGTTAAGCAGCATGGCGTTTACGGTTCACTCTCAGCCGCCGCACTTCCCAACCCTGGGCTCCTTGCAAAGCACTCAGAAAGCCTGAGGGGCAGAGTACCATAAAAGTCCAAAGTCCCGAACGCCTCTGTCCAGGGGGTCCTCGCCCCTCTCTAGGGTTTTTCTGCTTTATCACAGGTTCAGGGGACCTCTCCCAGAGTGGCAGGTCGATGTAACATCCAGCTGGTGACTTACTGTGTGTGGCTCACGCTTCACAAGAGCCCCTCGACATAGCGGGAAATCTCATTAAAGCCTGACATTTGCTGAGCATCCCCAGAGGGCAAAGGGTGCCCGTCCAATCACAGAGCCCCGCTGCAGGGCCCAGCGCGCAGCATGGTGGCTCTGAGACTGAGCTCTCATCTTCACCACCTCCTGCAGCCTGCAAGGATCTCCTGGCCCTGGAACCCTTTCCACCTGGGAGCCTGGAAACGCTCTCTCCGCCTCTGTCCTCCCCACCGCAAGCACCTTCCGCACGTCTCCTTGCGGAACAGTAACGTTGTCTGCGGTCTGCTCAGAACCACCACCAGAGTCTGAAGCGTCCGCCACTCAATTCCCTGTGATCTGGCCTCTGCCCAAGACAGAAGAGACCAGAGGAAGCAAGGTCTTCCTAGCAGAAACCCAAGTGCAGTCATTTTGTACCTGTGCGCCCCCTGTGTGCGGCCCCGTGTTCTGACGCAAATAAGAACAAAGGCCCAGAGGTCTGAGGCCTGTGTTTCCTGAGCAGCCTCTTGGAATTGGAAGGTCAGGGCCACTGAGGATACGCCAGTTGGATGCTTTCCTGGTTACCTGAAGCCCGGTAAGGGGAGCGGCTCCTTTCCAATGTTCAGGATGTGCATGGAGAATATCCAGCCCCAGGGAGTCAAAGGGCTCACCCCTGCACAATGTTTCATATAAACATTTTAAAAATCCATGGCCTATCTACTGCCCAAAAGTGATAACATCCTTTGCACTTGGCTGACCTGTAATTAATGGATCAAAGCCATTTCCAGCATCAACAGTTGAGTTTTACCTGCCCGCAGTGTCCAGAAGGCAGTTTGCTTCTCTTTCTGCCCCCAACCCAGATGCTGCATAAATACTGCCACCTACTGTGTCCACCATGAATTTGTTTCACCTACAAAATACCTAATTTTCACCGAATTCTGTAAGGCATTTGTATGAGCATCCTATTATCTCTCCCTCAGTGATTTTCACGTGAACTATAGACAGAAACGCAGGGGGCAACAACAACAACGAAAATACTCCTGCGCCCATGACGTAAAATGATTAAACGCTACATTTGCCAGTTTTACTTACAGGTGGTGTCGAAGTCTACTTTGAGTCTTACCCCTTCATCCTATAGAGGCAGCCACTGTTCTGAAGCTGGTAGGCGTCCTTTCCGTCATATATATGTGAATGAAAACAACGAGCTGTGAGATGCTGAGTACGTTGCCCAAGGCGACCCAGGGAAGTGGAGGAGCTGGCCATCCACGAGTGGCCACACATAGGTACATGCAGGACATGGACAGAGAGTAGGAATAAAACAGATGAAACATTATCACCAAAAAGCGTTCCTCAAAAAGTGGCAGGGAAGGACCACTGTGGTCCTTTGGAAGTGACTGCTCTGGAAGAGAAGTGGCTGGATATTGCTTTGGGTGCCTTCCACGTTTTTACTGGACTACTATCCCTACTGGTACTTTTTTTCCCCATCTCCAAATTAAAAAAAAAAGAAAAGAAAAAGATAGTGTGTGTGAAACTAGAAAAATGAGTAATCTAGACCTGTCCTTAAATATGACTCCTTTCTCCCTTTCGACCCATCACCTTGCACTGCTAAGTTCAAAGGAGTCTTGCCATATCCTGTGGTGAACATTCCTCAGCCTCACAGTAACTTAAAGTCTATTATTCTCAAGTTTTAAGATCCAACCATTTTGAGCTGCCTTTGTGTATCTGTCACATGATGATAAGTACAGGTCCTCTGTCTGTCTCATAGTCATTTGAAGGAAAAAAAAAGAGAGTCAAAATTTATTCATTTAATGAATATTCACCAAGTATCTGCAATATGCCCTGACTTGTGCTAGTAGCTGGAATACAAACAAGACAAATCACGGTCCTTGTGATGCTTATCATCTCTTTGAGAAGAAGCAAACAATAGCAAAACATTAAAATGTGGCCTACTCAGGGGAAGGATGCGGGTCTCTGCACACAGCCAAGAGAAGCACCTAAGTAGGCTAGAGAGAGGAGGGGCTCCCAAAGGAAGCCCTCGGGGAGTGGCCAGGAGGAGAGAAGGGTGACTGCTTCTCGCCTCCCTAGAAGACAGTGTGACTTTCAGCACAGGCTGGCTCTGCAGTGGAACCATCAGTCCATATCAGCCCAAAATTCCCTTTGAATTTCCCCAGGAACCCCTTTAACTCTTCTTGTTTGTACCTGACTCGTGATCTTTTCCTTATGCCATTTTTTTCTCATTCTTTTATCTCCAGCATCTCACGGTGACTGTTGGAGGTGAAGGCATAGTGAAAACTGATGGGATGAAGGAATTAATGAGGAATGCCAATTGGCCTTCCCCTCTGCCCTCCTGCCTCATACCCGCGGGGGTCATCAGGCACCCCTGTGGAAGTGAAGTCCCAATTCACTGCTGCTCTTCTTGTCCTTCTAATTCTGGCCATGAAGAATCAGCCTAAAAAATCTGGCAGATATTTTTCTGAGCTTCTCCATCCCTTTCAAATAGAAAAAGCAGAATAGAGGAAAAGGAAGGGAAATAATCCCCAGAGAATAGTTTATTTTGCTGCATTTGAAGTGAATTTTTCTGCATAGCTCTCTGAACTAAGCTCCCTGCCTCATGAAATGAGCTCTCCCTCCTGCAGGGGGGTGGCTCGGATTTTCCGAAGGTGCAATTCTCAAGTGGTTCAATTCTTCATAGTGAAAAAATATCCCCTGGGGGAATCTAAGGAGAGTAAGTCAGGGGCACCCTCACCACAGCTCCACTTCAAAGCAGATTTCCCATGCGTGGGGGCCTTTGATGCTGATTGTGAACTCCAGGGAGGGAAAGATGCAAATTTCCAGGTGTATCAGCACAGCTCCTGGAAGACTCTCGTGTCTTTGGAAACAACTGTCACTGACACTAGGAGGGGGAGAGCTACCAGGAAGGTCAAGAAAGAAGAAAAAAGAGTTCCAATCAAAATGAAGCAGCTCAGCCCACCTTTCTCTGGAGGACCCTGGGAGTTTGGTCTATCACAGAACCTCTGCTTCTGGTCACAACTGAGTAACAGGGACCAGTGTTGCCCTCCTGCCTGAAACACCCAGCAATCAGAAAGGATATAAGACACCATAATTTCCAAGGTCCTAAACTCAGATAATGGGAGATAGTGATGCACAAGAGGTAGAAAACGAAGAAGGGAATCCCTGCACTTGCTGCAGTGCATGCCTTAAAAGAGTTCACAGGTTATGGGAACAGGTGGAACCTTGAAAAGTCTCTGAGTTAAGACAGAACGTTGAGAGTCTGGGGAGATGAGAGTAGCTACAGTTTGTAGGGCAGAGTACTAGAGAGGAGAGAGCTAGCTACACAGGAAGAGAATTTTAGAGATCTGCCGAGGGTTTTCCTCAAGGCCTCAGTTGAGTACTGGTCACGTCATGCAGGTAAGGTACCCAAGGCTGAGAAAAGAGCCACTCAAAGAGATTAGCAGTGACAACACACAAGACTGGAAAAAGTACCCGTTCCAACCTGCCGGGCCAGAAAACCACATGACTCCCAGAATACTGGGCAGAGTATGTACCAAAAGGTGGTTAGTGGTAGGTATTAGGCCTAGAGTGAGCATGACTCCAGCTCAGTCTACTAATTTTTGAAAGCAAGGTCCAAAGGGCCTAATTCTAATATGCTACAGAACAAAGTTTAAGAATATTTATAAGAAAACAAAAATATCCAGTGCACATGGTAAAATTCACACTATCTAGCATTCAATAAAAATTACCAGAAATGTAAAGAAGCAAAAAGTATGACTCATATTCTGGAGAAAAATAAAATCAATCAATTAGCAACCAACAATATTGAAAATATATTCATTGGATTCTGTATGTTCCAAAAGTTAAGCAGAGACATTAAAAAAAAAAAAAGAAGCAAGTCAAACTTCTAGAAATCAAATACTACAATGTGTGAGATGGGAAAATGCTGGATGGAATTAATGGCATGTCAGACAGTAAAGAAGAAAAAACTAGTAAACTGGAAGATAGAGCAGTGGACGCTATTGAGAATAATAAAACATATATAAAAAATAAAAAAGGATGTGTAGGACATTTGTGAGCTGTGGAACAACTTCAAGTCACCAAATATACTTCTACATTTAAATAAATGAAGCCTTGGAAGGAGAGGAGGGAGGAGACAAAGATTTTTTAGAAATATTGGCAAAAGTTTTTTTTTCTATTTACTTAGCACCAAAAATAAAATATAGATATAAACTTAATGAAATATGTACAAGGTTTATATAAGCAAAATGGAAATGCTGATGAAAGAAATCAAAGAAGACCTAAATAGAAAGATACTCCTTGTTCATGAGTAAGAATACAATACTATTCATGTTTGTTCTTCCCAAATTGATCTATGTTCAACACAATGCCAATCAAAATTCTAAGTTAATTTGTGGTTGTTTGTCATCTATTGATTCTAAAGTTTTTATAGAAATACAAAAGACTCAAATAGCCAATCTACTGTTAAAAAGGAACAAAGTTGGAGGACTGATGCTACCCAACTTCAAGACTGGCTATAGAACTAGGGTAATTAAGACAGTGTGGTATTGGTAAAGGAATAGACAAACAGACAAATGCAACAATATAAAGCTCAGAAATACACCCGCATAGACAGAGTCAACTGATCTTTGATTTAAAAAAAAAAAAGCAAAGCAAATTTAATGGAGAAAAAATGTCTTTCCAACAAATAATGCTCAAACATATGCAAAAATAATAATAATAATCTAGACACAGACCTTTCTTTTTTACAAAAAGTAACTCAAATGGAACATAAATCTAAATGTAAAATGCAGAACTATAAAAGTTTTAAGGAATAACTGGGGAGAAATTTATGAAAAGATGTTCAACATCATATGTCATTAGGGAGTTACAGGTTAAAACAACTATGATATTCTACTGTGTATCCATTAGGGTGGCTAAAATTCAAAATAATGACAACATCAAGTGCTGGAGAGTGTGTGAAGCAATAGGAGCTCTTACTCATTGTGGGAATGCACAAGGTTGCAGTCACTTCGGACAGTTTGAAGTTTCTAACAGCATTAAACATAGACTTACCCTTCAATCCAGGAAGTTACGCAAAGGAGTTGAATACTTATGTTCACACAAAAAACTGCCCAAGGATGTTTTAGCATGTATCGCTAGAACTAAAACCTCAGGTACTATCCTGACATCGTTGAACCTCACAGGCCCCAAAGGCCCAGTCACGAGTTTCTGTACTTCCACCAGCTCTGCTCTCCCACCTGCTCTCAGTAGGAAAGGCTCCTCTCTGGCTGCTTCCCTCATCGGCCGATGGGCTGAACTGCATCCTGTCTGCTACCTCGTACTTCACCTCCCAGAGAGCGCGCAAAACAGTCAGTTGATCGCATTCTCTGTGGGAACCAAGTGTCACCTCACTCTCTTGCTACTTGGGTCCACTTCCCACAGTTTCTGATGGTCTGCTCTGCTCCCAGGTGCCACCTCCATGTTTCCTGCAAGGTGTGCGGTGTGCTCCTCCCTGAGATCATGCAGGTCTGTGACTAATAATCTGCTGCCGGTTGGAGCTATCCAGTGACAGTGTTGCGTGTTTAGCTGTCCCGTACTACTTGAGCAGGGGTTCTCTCCTTCACCAATGAGGTAAATAGGAGGTAGGCGATCAGAACATAGAAGATTTATTCATAATTGCCAAACATTAAAAGCAAACAAGATGTTCCTCGGTAGGTAAATGAATAAACATGCTGTACATCCACACCGATGGCATATTCAGGAATAACAGCTGAGCTACACCCTGACTGGTTTGGCTCAGTGGGCGGAACATCAGCTGGCAAAGTGGAAGGTCATGGTGTGGTCCCTGGCCAGGGCGCACAGCTGGGTTGCAGGCCAGGTCCCCGGTTGGGGTGTGTGAGAGGCAACTGGTCAATGTTTCTCTCACACATGGATGTTTCTCTCCCTCATTTTCTCCCTCCCTTCCTCCCCTCTCTCTAAATATGAATAAATAAAATCATTTTTTAAAGGAATACCTGAGCTATCAAGGCAAGAAAAGACATGGAGGAACCTTAAATACATGTTGCTAAGTAAACTATTCCAGCTACATAACACTATAAAAGGGCAAAACTTTAGAGACAGTAAAAAGATCTGTGGAATCCAGGGGTTATGGGCAAGGGAGGATAAAAGAGATGAAACAGTGAAGCACAGAGAATGTTTAGGGCCATGAAAGAGTTCGGTATGATTCCACAGAGGTGGATATATAACAGTCTGCATTTGTCTAAATCCGTAGAATGCACGACACAAAGAGGGAATCCTAATGTAAACTATAAAACTTAGTTAATAATCCTATATGAGTATTGATTCATGGACTGTAATAAATACACTAATAGGGGAAATTGTGGGGAGGAGGACAGAGGGAGACTATGCGAACTTCCTTTACAGTATTTTTTTTTAAAGGTTTTTATTTATTTATTTTTAGAGAGAGGGAAAGGGAGGGAGAAAGAGAGGGAGAGCAACATTGATGCGAGAGAGAAACATTAATCTGTTGCCTCTCCTACGTGCCCAGACAAGGCACTGAGCCCACAACCCAGTCATGTGTCTTGACCAGGAATCAAACCGACAACCTGTGGTTTGTGGGAGGACACTCAACGAAGCTACTCTGGTCAGGGCAACAACGTATCTATGAGCTTAAAACTGCTTTAAAAATGAAGTCTATTAACAAAAAAATGCAGGCAAAATATATTTTCACAGACACAAAAGTGGAAATACTCATCACTAAGTCCACACTACAAAAAAAAAAAAAAAAATTAAGCTCTTTAGGAGAAAGGCAAATGATGCCACAAGGAAATAATAGGTCTTCACAAAGAAAGGGAGAATACAGGAAGTGGTAACTATGTGGATAAATTTATATTTTTTCTTAGGACTTAAATCTATTGATAAGATAATTAACTGTTTAAAAATAATACTACCCGCAATCTAGTATGGGATTATAACATGTAAAACAATGTGTATGACAGCAACAAAAAGAGTTATAGCTAACAAGCCAACAGGGAGGAAAACGAAGGGAATCATAAAAAGATCCAGTTGATCCACAACTGGGCAGAAAAAAAGAGAACAATGGAACAAATAGAAAACAAATACAAGATCATTTCAACCTTAATATCAAAAATCACATTAAATGCATATGGTCTAAATAATTCAAAAGGCTGATATCATCAAATTGGGCAAAACAAAATACCCCATTATATGCTGGTAACAAAGACACATTAAGTTTGAAAGTAGGAGAAACAGAAAAAGATAAAGCGTGCTAACCTTAATCCAAAGGAAGCTGGACTGGCAATCGGAGGTCAGGCAAAAAAGATACACTGATGGCAAATAAACACGTGAACAGATGCCTAACATTGTTAATCATGAATAAAAATGCAAATTAACCACGAGAAATCACTGTAACACATCTTCAGATGGTGGAAGTTAGACTGACGATGAGGGTATGAGGGAGCTGGAACCACTGGTGGGGAAGCAAAATGACAGAACCAGTTTGGAAATTTTTGGCAGTTTCTTAAAAAGCTAAACATATGCTTACGAAGCACTCCAGCCATTCTTCCTCTAGCTACTTGCACAGGATAAATGAAGGTGTGTGTCCATAAAGACCTATGAACAAATGTTCATTTCAACCTTATTTACAATAGCCCAAACTGGAGAAAAGCTAATGTTTATCAACAAGTGAATGGATGACCAGAGTGCAGTGTGTTCCTGTAATAGGAAACTATTTGGCAATACAAAGGAATGACATATTGATATGTACATTTGGTTGAGTCTTAAAATAATTATGATGAGTGAAAGAAGCCAGACCAAAAAAGAAAAAAAAAAGGAAGAAAACGCGCTCCATGACTCCATTTTTTAAAAATGTTACTGAAAATGTAAATTAACCTACTGTGTTAAAAAACAGATCCGTGGTTGTCTAAGTCTGAGAAAGGGAGTATCAAGGGAAGTGGTACGTGACAACACTTGTGGGGATGATAGCTGCGTTCCATGGACATTATTTTAATGGTGGTGGTTTCATGGGTGTATATAGTTGTTATAACTTGTCAAACTGTGCCCTTTAAGTATGTGAGGTTTCTTGTATATAAATTATAGCTCAATGAAACTGCCCCACCCCAATAAAGAACCCAGCTAAAATATTAAAAAATAAAAAATAAAAAAACAAATAAAAACCAAACCATGGAGTAACTCTGTGGGTTTTGCATGAGGTTATCTATAGGGCAGCAGGAAGGTCAAAGCAGACCTAATTAATACTAGACAGAGAGGTGCCCAGAGGCCGAAGGTATGGGTATGGGGGAGACGGGTCAGCGACTTTAGGGTTAGCATGAAACATCTACACTTTTGAGGAAGCTCTGTGAGGTCTCAGCACCAAACTCAGGGAAATCAGAAAGTTTATTTCAGTTTGTTTAGTAGCTAACGACTCAGAAATCGAAAATTTGCCAGCAAAGTCAGTCCAAAATGACAGGGAATTTTCTGCTTTGTTGCAACTCAGAAAGCATGGCCCCCAAATGTTGCCTAATGATAATCAGGGCTTAAGTCAAACCGAATGTACCAGTTCCTCAGATCTGACATCATTGTCAGGTGGCCCCACGCCCTGGTGGGGTTGGAGCCTGGTTCGGAAACAGGGTCCTGATTGTGCAATCAGAGATAATTGGTTTCTAACTCTGATCCCATTTCTCTTCCCATCCACAGCCAGGAAAAGCTGCCGTGGCTTCTTTGTTTTTAGCCTCCAATTTTCTTACTGTCAGCTACTAAACATTTTGGTCTCCTTCTGTCCTCTCGCACCTCCTCTCCCCACTTCTTAGGCCTTCACTTACCTTAGTGCTGCTTACCATTCAGTTTCCTGCCAGCCCCATCTCACCAGCACAGCATGTTATCACAGTGCCTCTTTCCAGAGGGCTACTGGTCATCCTCGAAAACACCCTCCCCTTTCTGCTATCCCCTGGGCAACGCGGGGACTCCCTCTGTTTCTCTTGAGGGGCAGCTACACAGTATCTCCTGCCCCACGTTCTTTCTTTAAAAATCTATTCTGCTGTCTCTTGAAGCAGGCTGTCAGCTTCCTGTGGGCTTGCCCTCCAGCAGTCCCTCTCTGATCCACAGGGTCCTTGAACCGCTGAAAATGTCACTAGGCTCTCGGCAGAATCCCAGTAAAGCAGAACTCACTCTTGGAGGAAGAAATAAATAAATAAATAAAAAGCCTGGTTTGCGATCACTTTGTGCACAATAAGACACATGTACGAAGCTGTGCAAGTCGTTAATGGTTCACCAGGAGACGTCCGGTACCATCCGGACAAAGCGCCTTACTCGCAGTCACGGAACACGTAGAGCGCGTGGTGGCTCCCAAGCCCCTTTCAGCTGCCTCTGATGGTGCTGGTTCCTGTGTCGTCCCTGCCATATGATAAAACCCTCAGCCTGAATTGTACGGATGCAAATCAAGGGAGTCACCCGCAGCCTCTGTGTTAGAACTTACCTGTTGGGCCAATAAAAATATCCCATTAGCAGCCTTGTCCACTTAAGTATTAATAAGGGTCCCCCCCAGCTGGCCATTCGTCCCCCTCCTGCAGTGTCCCCACACCTCTCTCCTGTTCACACAGCCAGCACCTCGCACTTGCTTGCTTAACCTCCCTGCCTGCAGACTTAACTAGGGAAAGGTGCCGGGTTTAAGTGTCTGCAAAATCAAATCCACATAAAATAATACAAGGAGGCTGTCGAGTGGCGAGCAGCCATCCTTCCCTCTCCTGTGAGCCTGCGGGTGGATGGCTCGGAGAGGCCTCCCCAGGTCTGGGGCAGATGGCTGGCCATTCCTTGGCCTCCTGTGCTCTTGTTTCTTGGGGCAGTGGAGGCAGAAGGAGGCACATGCTGAAGTCACCCCTGCAGACTCACCCTTGCCTTCCCGCTCGGTTCCCTGAATGCATTAGCTCCTCTCCGGGCACCGCTCCACAGTGTGCTCTAGCCCTGGTCCTCTGTTGCCCGTGCTCCCCTGAGAGCCCCGGGGTGCACCTCACCAAGGCCCAGGGGCTGAGCCCGGGGCAGAGGCAGGTGAGAGCCATCCACCCATCCTGTGACTACCGCCAGGTGGTGGTGTTCTCCCTAAACCCAGTCTCTCTGTCTGGGTGGGGCAAAGAGCTTCTCCGCGCCCCCTCCCTCCTGCCCACTAGGAGGGGTAGAGAACACCAGCGAGAATCTCAGAGCCATGGCACTTAATTACAGTCGCTTTCCTTTCTGCATTTTCTGGAGTATTTTTTCCTGTTTCCAGACCCACTTTGTCTTCATTTCTTGCCTGTTGTTCTACTACGCATTTCACCCAAATACATTGATTCCCTTTCTTTATTGAGTAGTGGCCTCACATTCATTTTAGAAGCGAGTGAAGTACACTGAATTACGTGATTACTGAAAGGAAGCTTCGGGAAGAAATGCTCTGAAAGGGCCCATTCTTACTGGTTAGCCTGACTCACCGTGGCTGGTATTCTTCTCTGATTGATGAACAGCACACGGGACTCGTATCTGATAGTTGTTCACACGCCTGTATAATCTCTTCTGACCTTCACAACAACGTTCGTAATAAATAACAGCTGAACTGTTGTTTATCCCTATTGTTCCTGAGGAATTTAGGATGGGCACAAAGGCCTGGTGCTCGCGGAGCGGTTAGCTGGGTTCCTGTGCCGCCCCCTCCCTGCAGAGTGAGCACCGGGCGGGCAGCGTGGTTGCTCTCTTGAGGTCTCCCCAGTGCCGCGCTTCGTTTAACAGTTGATACAGCCTGGGCTCAGTTTTTCACGGAAGTAGGATTTCCTCTCTTGTATGAAATCCTCTGATACACTGGTCCCTACCCAGACAGATTTTCCAGGTGATTGATCACCTGCATTTTCCCTGCAACAATTCAGGGGAGAGAATAAGATTCCCAAAATGCGGATGCAAAGGCTGAGGCTCAGCCGGTGTGCATGGCAGGGCCTCCGCCCCTGACATCCGGAGCAGCGCCCCCTTCCACTCTGCTGCCTCTCCGCACACCCGTTGCCTCCACAGACAGCAGTGGCACGAGTAGGCATCATTGTTTGATTTAGGAAAGGACATGGAGAATAAGTTATCTTCAAACCACGGGAGAACAGAGGTACGCAGAATGGAATTACCCGCCTTGGAAGACCGCCATATACAACAGCTGCGGAACGCCATGGTGGGGCAAAAAGCAATATCGGCCAGGAATATCAGATTACAACACCCCCGTCCCCCGCCAGGCCCATTCGGATAGTTGGATTCTCACCCATATTTATTCAAAAGATCTGAGACTCTATCTTCTTAATATGAGAAAAATCATTACTGGCATTTGCAGATGCTCAGGGATGTAGAGTCTGAGACTGAGAGTAGCAGACAGGTAAGCAAAATTAATAATTCATACAGCAAAACCCATTCAGTTATCTGCATGTGAAGAGGGACTCTTGTGGGGCACAGTAGGGTGGTGAGGGCCCAGGACGGTGTGCATGGAGAGAAACAAAGCAATAAAACATTGGACTGGGAAGGCCAAACCTCTCCTGCCGAGCCCAAACCCACTCCCAAACAAGGCAGAGCGAGCTGTCCAGCTATTGGCCTGCCCAAGTCTGCCGGCCCCTCTTTTCTCACCGCCTGGAAGAAGGGGAGTTAATGAGCAGGGCTGAGGCAAACTGGGAGAAAGACCTCACAAAGCAAGCTTCCAGATAGATCCGGAAGCCTTGGAGCTCACCAGGAGTTGAGGGGCAGCTTGGGCTCTTCCAACACTAATCATAGAGCGGTTTTCTTGTGGGCCCAGTAAGCTTCCTGGAGCAGAGTGGGAAGGAGGGCATTTCAGAAGAAGCGGGCAGGCAGGCAGACTGCCAAGAGTAGGGGCCCTTAGGGAAGAGGGGGCGAGAATACAGGATGGGAACAGACAGCTGTCAGAGGGGAGCAGGAGGGAGGACTGGTTGAAAGAAGGTGAAGGGATCAGCCAAAGAACACATACGCCTGGCCCGTGGACATGGACAACGGGCGTGGGCATTGCCTGGCGGAGGTGGGCTGGGTGGAGGGGAGCAAAGGGGGAAAAAGAGGACAACTGTAATAGCATAAACAACAAAACATTTTTTAAACATTAAAAAATAAAAGTAAAAATCAGAATAAAGGATGAGGAGCATTGGGAGGGGTCTACACTACACGGGAAAATAAACTGGAAATCTAGGATATGAGGGGATTTTGTGTGGGTTTTTATCTGTTACTTAAGGAGAGCCACTGCAGTGTGTATGCATGTATGTTTGTCAGTGTGCGTGTGTGCAGGTGTGCACGTGTGTCAGGCAGAGGTTGATATGTTTTGGGGGGTGTTTTAGCAAATATTATTTTTGACAAAAGAGAGTAGTCATAAGACATCTGCCTTTTAAAAGGCAAGCTATTTTGGGAAAACAGTTATGAACTATCCTCTCAAAAGAATTTGCATATATTCAGGACCAAAAAGGCCAAAAGTACCATTAATGTGAAGGATGATTTCACCATCACTTGTTTAGGGCCCATTTAACAACAAGACTCTTTAAGTACGTGTGGAAATGTTCCCCCCAAAAATAAAGTGAGGGAAAGAAAGAAAGAGAGAAATCTTTTCATAGAACATTTTACAAGGTGGGCTTCTCTTGGAAAACTTTTCTGATTCTTGGTTTTTCCAAAAGAATTCAAGCTTGATCCACTATCCTACCTGGAAAAAAAAATTCACTATTTTGGGAACCTACTGAACCGTCCTTGAGATGTATAAATGGTATTATTATATTTTTTATTCTTTTTAAAAAATCTACTTAAAATTGAGGTTTACATTATTCTGGAACTTAGGCACAGAGAAGAACAATGCAGATTAAATACTTTTATTCCTAAAGAATATGTTGATATTGTTTGCTTGCCTGCTTGTTTATTTGCTTTAATTAAGAAAGGCTGACTGATGAATAAAAGTTCTGCCAAGGAGTTCTAGAAGACTTTTCCCCATTTTGCAGTTTGTAAGGGCCAATATAAAGCTGACCACGTTCAATCTGTGGGATTTCTAACATTGAGTTTGGTGGATCATCACACTATCATGTCATGTCACTCCTGTAAACCCACTCTGAATGTCAAGGGTGGGTCTAGCAGGCCAACCTCCTGGTCTCTAGTGAGGCTCACCACAACTAAACATTCTATCTCTTGCCAGCGACAAAGAACCTAAATGTTGTGGTCATTCCCTATTTGTCTCCTTTCCAATCAGGGTAAAGTTTCATGTTTTAGCAGCAAATGACTTTCTTTCAACATCAGTGGCTCTTAAACACACCAGGAAAATTGACTTCCAGATGAAGTGGGAACAGCCTAGAGAGGTTTGGTTTGCAAACAGCAAATTACATACAGCAAGATGCTAAAACACAGGTCCTTTTTAGGAGAGCCTCTACTAATGGAAGTAGCCACGCGGAGGAAGGGGAGACTCTGGAAGCCTATTTTCTGCTCCCCCACAACACGTTGATCTTGTCTGTGGTGACCAGATGACCAAGATTTGCTTCTGATTTGAAGAGAGTTTCCTAAACTCTCAAAACCAAGTTTCTTCAGCTGAAAAGGAGGGCAATCTGCTTGTGACTCCAGGGTATACAACTTGCCTTCTGTATTATTCTTCCTCGTCCCCCCGGATTACCAAATCCTATCTATGCCTAAAAGAAAGACAGGTCTCCCACTGATGAGAACTTCTCTCACTCTACCCTAGTAGACACAATAGGTCATAATGGCTGTAAGGCCATGTCTTAGTGTGGACCCTGTAGGTCTCCTCCCAGACAACATTCCTGGAGATGCCCAGGTAACGAACTTGCCTTCCCAGGGCTCGTGACCATCTGCAGTGTGCTCAAATGGTAGGCAAGTCTCCTCTCATTCATAAACCTACAAGGAGTACTGCACTCACATAGGAGTTTCTGCTCTGGCCAAAGGAACAGACCTGAATATTAAGTATGTGAAAGTGTTTCCCAACTTACAATAGGATGTGTTTTCTAGGTATTTTGTACATTGATTGTGAAGATCTCAATAAATATTTTCCCAGGTGTGATACTATAAATTACTGCCAGGGTCCTCCACTGGCTCAAAAATAATTTTAACCCTTAAAGTCAACCAAAATACTCTCACTATGGTCCTGCTACAGTAATGATTAAGCAAAATGTGAAAACAACTAAACTAAACAAATCCACTTCTTTCTATGAGTTTACTGAAGACAGAAGCTGCGTATGTTTCATCTTAACCTAGCTCGACAACAATAATAGCTGTTAGCACATTCATGGGCTTCCAGTCCAAGTGTTTAAATATGTTAATTAATATAATCCTCACGTCAGCATAACGAGGAAGACTCTATTGTCACCCCCATTGTACAGGTGAGATTGCCTCATGCGAAACAGGAAGTGGTGCAGCTGGAACTTCGACATGCTGTGCCGGCCACCAGAACACATGCTCCCCCGAAGACAGTACTGTAGAGATATTTACTGAAACCGTAGACATAGGGAAGTAGTCTTGTATGTATGTGGGTTCTGAGGCTGTGAACTAGGGTTGATAAGTCAGAAGTGAGGCAGGTTAGACTGATACTTTTTAATGGGAGTTTCTCATAGTTCAGAGGCTGTGGAGACTGGAACAACTACCTCCATTAAGTCTAACTTTCCACTTGAATGTAGGGCTGAAGATTTCCTGGAGCTGGTGTCTCACTGAGATGCTTCTCACTTGGATCACTCGTGATTCGTCTTTTACATTTCCCCCTCACAAATGAAAATGAAAGAAATCAAGTGAGGCCCTGGCCGGGTAGATCAATTGGTTATAGTGTCGTCCCACTACACCAAGCTTGCTTTGTTCAGTTCCCAGTCAGGGCGCATACAAGAATCAACCAATGGATGCATCAATAAGTGGAACAACAAATTGATGCCTCTCTCTCTCTCCCCCCTCTTTCTTCTCTCTAAAATCAATAAATAAAATTTTAAAAAGAAAACAGATTAAGTGTGATGATCCTGAGGTAACTGGGAATCTTTAGCAAGAAGAAGGGGGGAAAATGAGTTTAGAGTGAGAGTGTGTGGACATGGAAGAGACTGCCTCAAGAAGTGACGTTACCCTACCTGCCATGCATGAAGGGGAAGGACCAGGGGGAGACGGGGTAAGTGCCAGGCTCCATTCCAGGAGGGATGCTTCTGAGATTTTACCCATCCAGGGCACATTTCTCAACCGGCAGCCTATGCTCTTGCTTCAGGACCCATCCCCAGAATATGCACACACTGCGCTGTCTCTTTGTCTTGCTCTCCCATTCCCTTTGGCCTAGATCCTTCTGTGTGTACAGAACTGGTTTCAACAAGTATCCAAAGGTCACTGAACAAAATGGTCTTCATCTCTTCAGGTTCTTGGGTCCTCCCTGGATAAGGACCACCCTAGCTTTTCTTCACCCTCTAAAGCCCTACTCCTATATCTTCTTCCTCAAAGCTTCTACATAAATGACTCCCACACCTTTTACTGAACCCATATTCTCACTGCCTCCTGGGCACAGTTCCTTGGTGTTTGTTTGTTTGTGCATTTGTTTTTTGAAATCTGCTTTCTCTTTTGGAAGAGGATAAAGTACTGCCCTGAACCACCAACATAGACCCTATCTTCATTCACTCTCATCTAAAATTCAAATATCTGAAGTTTAAATTATCTTCTCCTTCACCTTTGCATGGGTTCCTCTTAATTTTCTTAACAATATTTTTTTCCTAGAATTACCCAGGGTGAAAATACGGATAAATATTTTACCTTCCCTTTATCCTCTAAATACAACCTATCGACAAGTCTGGTCCATTCTTTCTTTACAGTCTTTGCCTCATTCGTCTTTCCTTGTATTCTCATGACCAACAAATGATTTTCAAGCTGTCCTGGTTACTATACCAAGTTCCTAGTATTTAAGGGCATGGACTTACTAAGTTAGAGCCCAAACTCTGATTTTATTAGATCAATTATATAAAATAATAATGGTACATACCACGTAAAGCAGTTGATAAGGTTGAATACTCATTGAAGAAATTCTCAATTAGTAGGTGTTAATATTATTTACTTTTCTCTAGTTTTGCCTTTATTCCAATCCATCATGCCTTCTACCAAAAAACAAATAAACAAAAAGCTTTCTTAACATATTGCTCTGACAATACAACTTCACTACTCTAAAACCAAAAAAGTTCCCAAATGCTTAATAAATAAAATTGAAACTCTGTGGCTTGGTGCTCAGTGTCCTCGGCAGCATGTTCTCTACTAGTTTATCTTTATTTTGCTCTGTTCAGAAGGATTGATTCCCTGCTCCCCAGACCTATGTCCATGCTGTCATCACTGTTTGGAGCCTACACAACTTCGGACTGGAGTGAAACCCCATTCAAAACACTGTTACACCCCAGGTGTAACTTCTTTATGCTCCTCTGACCTCCTTTTACATTTTTGTTGGTATTGCTGACTCAGTACTAACTACTTCCTGTCTTCTCTTTATTGTTTTCCTCCCTAGACTATGTGGCTATGTGGCTCTGAGATTTGATCTAATTCATAGCTGTAGTCCTGACGGTATTGAGTACAAGGCACACAATAGGTTCCCAATAGTATTTGTTAAATAAAAATGAATAAGATGCCTGTCTCTACTGAAACATGAAGGGTTTGAAAAGCAAGGCAAAGTGGTAGAGGGGACACAAAAGAGAGAAAGCAGGAGAGTATGTGGGTGTGGGTGGGCGTGGTTTAGAGACAGCAGTTGACAGGTAGCAGCCTTGTGGTGGTTTCAGGAGGAGGTCCCAGCGCTTTTCTCCATGGCATCCTATATGACAGAGTCTGCGCAGGGACCACCAAAGGCTTTTTCCCATTCTCGAACGGTCCCCTCTTCGATGTGAAAGTAATTGTGTCTCTCAGCCACAGCCCGCGTTGCTGGGATTATCCTCAGACGTGGTCAGAGACCACGTGCCTCAAGAACAGCCAGCCACAGTGTGTTCTGAGTATCTGCGTTCTGTAGGTAGGGGCCTCCGTCAGTCTGTCCTATTGCAGAGCACAGCTGATCTTGGACAGGTGCCATAAGGAGGAAGTACCCCAACCATTATATTTGGTAGAGACGATGACAAATGACATTTGAGTAATTACCTGCAGTGACTGGGCCGGGGACTGGCAAGCTGGTCCCCAGATCCACCTCTCCTTCTGGGCTCACACAAACCATGTTTCACGGCGCGTTCGCATTTAGGTAGAGCGCAATCGTTAGTTCTCTTAAGCGGGCCGTGAGAGTGGGCGGTGAGGTCAGGCGCCCAGCCCCCTGTTCCCTGGGGTGGGGATGCCGGCATGAGGTTGAAGCAGACAATTTGAAGATGGCAGAGCCCCAGCAGGAGAAAGCTTTGGGTCCCAGAATGACTGCCTGGAGCGGGGACTATGTGCTGACCCACAAAGGGTTGTGACATGGGAGAAGGAAAAGACAACAGCTTTTATATGAAGTACTAACATTTGTGTGTTGTTTGCTATAACCCTAGAATAGTTTAGATTAGATCACTTTTCAAAGCATTCCCCGCATCTTATCTCAGTGAGCCCCAGAGCAAACCCAGGGTAAAAAATAATAATTCTGATCATGCCTTTTTAAAAAAATTTTAATGAGGAAAGGAATGTTTACTTGGCCTATTCTAAATCTTTTCTTTAGAAGCTGGGGCTTTTGCAAATATTGTCTACTTATCTTTCAACTTGAGTACATTATCTCTTAAAGGATAAAAACTGTTCTTCAGTGCCATTGTTATAATTTTTTCCACAGACCAACACCTTCCATTTCTGTGGTTCCCACAGCAAACGAGGGTTATGAACCACCCTACTCTTTCTGAGAGGCAAGGAGTGGGAGGATGGAGGAAGGCAGAGGGCTCTTGAGACTCCGCTACGTGGAAATGGAAGAGAGCTCGTGCCAGCCCTCGAGCACATGCAGTTTTGTCTGACTCTTGTTTTAATCTGGAAGAGAAGAGAGGCCACTTAGTCAGGGCCTGCTTGCCTCTTTGGGTCCTGGCTTGCTCTCTCTTCTGATGAGAGGACTGAGAGGGGAGTTTCAAGATGGGAAAGTAGGGAGGGCTAACCTCCCTTTCCCTGAACGATGGATATGTCAGCCGCCGGAAGAAAACGGAAGAAACAGTGGCCCATCTCTGCTGCACTGTGCTCTTGTCCTTGGCCGGCCGCCGGGGACTCGAGGCTGCGCCCCTGCCCCTGACCACCGCCCTCCCCCCTACCTGCCTGCCACAAGTCCTCCTTAGAGCCCAGCTCATGCCCGGAGGGAGAAACAGGGCGATGCCACCAAGCAACACAGAGCCCCTTTTTCCTGGAGTGTTACCTTTTTACCTTTCTCAGCAGGTCTGAGTGTATTCTTTCAGGTGGCTGATGTTTCAGTTTCAAATGCCTCCAAATTCAGAAGTGGTGGCAAGTGGGAACAGGTTTGGTATTAGTGGCTCTATCAGGAGTGCCCTGCCTGTGAGCCCGGGGAAGCCCTCGGCTGTACTTCCCTACATATCCCAGCACAGCTTGATACACACTCACCAAAGGAAAAAAAAATAATTGCGCGATTTGACTGTGGTCTTACTTTTGATAAATGTATATGTATCCATTGATATCACATCTTATTTCAAATGCACTGAGACAAATAATCAAGTATCTGTATTCTAACAACTGTAGCTAATTTTTCCATGCAATGTCTTAACTGCACAGCAAGGAAAGGTAGCTATTGCCTAACAGGTAGGGAAGGGAAGCTTCTCTCATTTTCAAGTAAAAATAATAGGATCTCTGGATTCAAATTCAAGCAATAAATCAAAAACAATACTAAGAGATCTGGGTGAGAGACAAAAGGAAGTTAGTAAAGCAAAGTAGTGAATTACTTCAAGGTTCTGGGAAGCAGGAAACACCTTCTTCTTGGGTATCCGGCAAGAAAAACCCTGGGCTGTTAGCAGCAGCTGGGAACCAGACGGGAATGGAGTCTTTAGGTAGCTTGTGGGAGTTAGCAGGAATTGAAGGTAAGATCCAGTGAGAATTCATTTTAACAAATGTATTAAAATAGGCTCGCCTAATTCTTTGGAGAAAGCAAAGAGTGATCATAACTCTGTTCATCAATATCTGTGAAAGAAACAGGAGAGACAGGGATATCTACTAGTAATTAATCTAAGGCTGACTATGATTAATGATGAGTGGACTGCTAGACTTACACAGTACTATGGGAATGCAAGGAAAGACATACTTTGTCAGGGCCGGGGCGGGTGGTATGCATGATAGGACATGTAAGAGAGATGGGATTTACTTAAGCTGTGTGGGTTAGACATGATGTTGATTGGTCATTATGGAAGGAGAAACTAGGAAAAGAGTGTATAGTAAAATGTAATGTCTTCTTCATCGTAAACCAGAGAAAGGTAACTATCAAACTGATCAGCAGAAGAATTAGGTATAGAAGTGAAGACAATGTTTTGCTGGAAAGAAGACCAAATAGTTTGGCCAGGTCATGTTGCTGAGGGTTTTAAAAGTGAGGCTTAAGTGTTTATGTTTCCTTGTGAATGCAATGGAGCGCCATTGAAAACCGATGAGCATAGGAGTGTCGGGGGCAGGGGGAATAAACCAAAAAAACCTGTACTTTAAGAAGCTAACTCTGAAGACATCGCACAAGATCCATAGCATAAGGAAAGGCCTGGAAGCAGGGAGACTGGTTTGAAGATGGGGCGCGACCATGAGGCTCCGAGCCGATGCCTCTTGGCAGCAGGCCGAGAGGGGTCTGTGCTGAGAACCAGAACAAACTGGCAGTTTGTGTTGCTGGTGGAATGCAGGGATGAAAGGGGAAGGCCTGTAAAAATTCTAGGAGTTGGAGTCATTGTGACAAGGAGGAGAAAGGTATCATTAAGAAAGTGCAGTGAATAAGGAGAGTAAATTCATACTAGTTTGGTTTAATTTTTTTTCCTGCAACAGTTTTGAGCTGAAAATAGAGGGACAGGGGTGGGTTTGAGAGTTTTAATAAATGGCAAAAATTTGAAAGAGCTATTACAGAATTGATGAAAAGCTATTACAGAATTGTTCTAAAGACCAGTTTAAGTTTGAATGTTGCTAACGGATAGTGACCTACACTTGTTGGTGGACTTTCCTTCTAATGGCTGGCTGGTGCCTTACCAGGAGAAGGCCGTCTTTTCATGGAGATTGTTGATCCCAGGGAATATGCTGTCTCCTCTAGCATCTCCACACCTCATAGCTCATCTCTGACAGCCTGGCCAACTGGAACAGGGATAGAGTCTTACTGCATGGAGCCCCCGAGACTTAACAGCTTCCCGTATAGTTTATTGCAATCTATAAAGTGCAAGGTTTAGGATACAGGTGATTGAAAAGAATGAAAGGAGTCAATACTGAGTTCAACACCTTAATTTTCTGACTGTTGCAAATGTCAGGGTGTTGGTTCTCCTAGAACCCAAGAAGGTAGAGGCTTCTGCAAAAAGAAGAACAAGACCACGTAACATTAGTGAATATCTTATAAATTATTAAGATGTGCATGTATAACTCTAATGATGACAGCACTGTGAGGCTGTTTTATTAGTCCCATTAAAAACTGCTGGTATTGGTCCATGATTGACAGAGTGGACTAGCGTTCTCTGAGCTGAGAGTTTTATTACATGCCACCAGACCCATCACTCAGCTTTCTGGGGCTCTGGCTGTGTGACAGAGAAACGGGGCAATGATACCCCATAATGGCCTGCTTGATAAGGCCACAGGGATGATGAGTGAGCTGACCTCTAGATAAGATGCTGTGAGCTCCAGGAAGGAGAAGCCATGGTCAATTAGAGCAACGAGATTTTCACCCCATTGCTTTATCTCGTTCTCTTGTCTGTCTCCTGCAAAACCAGAGGACTCCCTAGTAACACAACTGGGCTAGAGCCAGAATTCAGTATAGACAAGGGGGAGAAAGAAAAAAATCACATTCGAGATTAAATTTCTAAAAAGAGCTGTCCAATTTGTCAGGCATTCCCCTCCTGACCTCCGCTGAGTGCTGAGAGGCGGCGGCGCCTCCCCCAGCATGTTTCTCCTCGGTAGGAGCTCAGTGAACGGAGCATACTTAAATAAACGTCTCCAAGGCAGCCCCATCAAATATTAAAAGAACAGAACTCTCTCAGTCAGCAATAGGGCACGAGTCCCAATCCCTGAGTGTCAGGGCCTCCCAGCTCCTCTCCCACTTGAACTTCAAATAGCTTGTTAGAGGGATGTTTTTGTGTCTGAGGTTACAACGCTCACGCCTGACTCGCTGTGCCATTTACATAGGCAGCTTCTGGCTTCTGAACCTCCGACAAAGCACAGAGGAAAAAGAGCCTGAAGACTGTTGGGAGGGGAGAGAGGCAGGTGGCAGAAGACCAGGGCAGCAGTAGTAGGTCTGAAGGCGTTTGAGGAGTTACCAGGTTGTTCTCCCTTGTCGCCCATGCTAGAGGATGAGGTTTAGATGGGACTAAATCTAGGCTGAGCAATAACTGGCCACGTTAGCAGATGGAAAAAGGGAGGTAACTTTGAGCGCACAGGTAGATGAGAGATGCCCGCTGCTTTAAAAGATGAAGAGCTCATTACTTGAGCAGGACAAAGGTCAATTGTGATTGTAAAAAGCATTTACGTGGACATTAGCTATTAAGTGTGGGTTTGTAAAACAGGGATGATAATGCTCACGTGGGATAGATTTATGGGAGTTAAATAAGGTAATGTATTTATCTGATCAGGTGGTTTGCCTGACACTTCCTAGGGGTTCAACAAATGCTAATGCAAAGAACCTAATGCCAGCTCACTATTCCCTCCCTCCCTCCCTCTCTCTCTCCCTCCTCCCTTCCTTTCTTCCTCTCCCTCCCTCCCTCCCTTCGTTCTTTCCTTTCTTCTTTATTTCTTTTGAAATCAGTGAGCGTCTACAAGTGCCAGGCTCCATAGCAGGCAGGTCCTGGCTTTACAAAACTATATAAAATCCCTTCCCTTGAGGAATTCACAGTCTAATACCTCATTATTTATCAGTTGTGCATGCTCAGCTAGTTTATAACCTGCACTCTTTCATCTGGAAAAATGGAATGATGATCACATTTAACTCAAAATCAGCCAGCTCCCTGCTTGTCCCACAGTGGTCACTCAGCAAATGCTTTCTTTCCTGTCTCCTGTGGCCCCCCTCCCTGAGTTACCTGAGGGTATAGCAGGCGGGGAGGACAGGCAGTGTTAAAGCTCAGAATCCCACCCTGTGACCAGCAGAGAGCCAAGTTGCCAGCCTGTCGTGGTCCATCCCCAAAGCAGCTGCCCTCTAGGAATAAATTAGCTAGACTCCTCAAAATGTTAAGAACCAGGGGTCCCATTTCCTTCTTTTCTTCAGGAGAATCACTGGAAGTTTCAGTTCCATCTTCCTCTCAGACAGCTAAAAGACCCTCTCCCCGACATTGACCACATAATTAATAAGATAAAGAGAATGCTCAGCTGGCGGCAGGGAGCTGGGAGCGAAGCCCTGTGGAGTCCCCTCACCTCCGTTCCTCCCACTGCTCCACTGCCATGAAATAGAAAGGGTTACTTCACTCTACCCACCCCCACCAATGAGGAGGGAGAATTACTGCAGGGTGTGTTTTTGTTTGTTTGTTTGTTTGTTTTGTTTTTATAGCCCTGGGCACTGGCTTGGAAGCTCTGCCTGCCTCTCAGGAGATCTGGCCTCCAGGTCTAGAGGAGAGAGAAGTGGTGAGGCAAAGATTCAAAGATCTGGGGACTAGGAGACCATCAGTTCTCATTCTGTCCCCAAGGCACTTTAGCGGTGGAAATAGGAGGCAGGTCTGGTGTCCCAAACCCAGAAATGGCAGAGCCGAGGCACAGAGTTTAAAGGATGTGCCCAAGGTCAGACAGGCAGTAAACACTGGCTTTGACAAGAACACAACTCAAATTCTGACTTGACGTATGGGAGCAGCCCGGCACCTGGAGGACTGCAGAGGACGGCAGTGGGGACGGGACGGGGAGGCTTTGCAGGACGGCACAGCAGAGGCAGCCACCAAGATTCAGGAGTTAGGATCCTGATTAACCAAGCAGCCTGGTGCCTTCAGTCCTGAGACCAAGAGAGAATAAGGAGCGGGGGAAGGGAGAAGAAAAAACCCCTCATCTGCCACCAGCCCTATTCTCCTCTTTCCCTGATGACCACAGTTCACCCTCTCTCTGAGCTAGGAAAAGCAGTACGAGCAGACGCCACTGGAATTCTATTTAGCATTTTAAACATCTAAACGGATGGCTCTTCTCTTTTCTGAAGATCTGCTGTGTAGGTTTTGCAGTTTGTTCATCTTAATTTTGCTATACTTGCAAATGGGGCGACATAAATTAAGAATCGATAGTGATAACATTTGGAGCAGATGCTACAGGAAAATCAGATGAACCCTGATTTGCATATATAAAAAATTCTCCCATTTTGACATTGCAGCATAAAAGTAATATTTCCCCCTACAAATTTCATTTTCTACCCTTCCCAAGCCACTTCTTTGAGCCAAGGTGGAGGCAGGCCCCAGGCTACTTCTGTCTTTTCCACTTCAAGTACAGTAACATTCATTTACTTGCAAAATTGACATAAAACTTGTCTACTCTTTTTCACCCCCTCTGCTATCCAGCTTGTTACTGATGGGCTGATAACCTTTCCAAATTCCGAACCCCCATTCCCATTTTCGCTGCTGTCACTGAGGGAATAAATAGCAGTTTTCGGTTTAATGATCAGCTGTAGGTACCTTGTTCATTGAGCTCTTTGAGCATCTTGCAGGTGTGGGTGGTGATATTGGAGCTGAAGCCCCTGCCTGCGTCTCATGTGACTGGACAGGTGACCTTTCAGGCTGCCAGGGGCACATCCCATTCACTCGGTAATCCTTGGGTCTGAACAGCAGGCAAGCAATGGGTACTACGAACCAGACTGCTCAGAGGAGGCTGGTCTGGGGAGATCAAATCGGAACCTGCCTGGGGGCCGTGAGGGTGGTTATGCCTGGAGAGAAGAAACTATTGAGCCTGTGTGACTGTCATGCTTAAGGGGACCTTAGCGCTCCTACACAGCAGCTGGAAAAAGTCGTCACCTAGAGCCTATTTTCTAAGAGAAGTCCATCCCTGCCTATAGCAGAGCATCAGCCCGTGCAGCCAAAGCCAGTCCCTCTATGAAGTAGTGTCAGGCGCTGGAACGGCCCTTCGAAGCCCAGAGAGGAGCCACCTCCTTCCCGCTCATTTAAACGTTAAGCAATGGCCTATGGGAAAGGATCTTAGGTATGTTTCACCACCCTCATTCCCACTTTATAAATAAGGAAACACCAGCTAGCAGATAAATCAAGTAACACGTTGGAGGCACACACTA